>APFE030275849.1:3302-114257 GCA_000404065.3 Pinus taeda | reverse complement strand
ACGGGAAAATGGTATTTTGAGGAATATTCCAATTAGGAGTTTTAATGTTGATGAAGAGATATATAAATCATCCAATGATGTACTTATAAGAGAAAAACTTAGTATTTTTCTTGAACATAAAGATAATATTATTCAATCTTTGATTTCAAAATTGGATGATTTGCAGGAAGAACAAAAGAAGAATGAAGAAAAATTGTTGATCTTTTGCACCATGTAGAAAGAAACACTTCCTTGGAAAGTGTCCACTTAGTAGCCTCAAAGTTTGTAGAATTTTTGAAGAGGATCATGCAACAAAACATTTCCCATCACTGCTAGGATTACTAAAGGTACTCAAGAAATTAAGTAAGGAGTCAAATAAACTTCCAGGTATAACTTAAAACTTATCATCATTCAATACTTGGATTAATTCATATTCTCTTGAGCAGGTTCCTCAACATGTTTATAATCCTACACTTTCATGGAAAAATTTTAGTCCTCCTCCAGTTGAATACCCTACTTCATGGCTGCAGTGGCCCTCTCCCTAGACCTCATCCTTGAGCCAGATATCCCCATGGCCTCAGGAATGGTTTGGAGCCCCTTCCCTAGGGAATTGTTGTTGGGCACCAAATCTACTTATATTTTCCTCACATTTCCACCCATCCTTTATCCTTTTTGCACTAATTGACATGCATTTATTATGATAAACCTATGAGGTAACCCTCCTTTCTAATGTCTCTTGGAATATTTAATTGATGAAGTAAAGTCACATGGGTTTTGCCTGCGAACTACTAAAACTTGTTATGTGCACAGATTCCGATGAACAAGTACCGCTTCCACAACATGTAGTAGTAGTTCCACGATTCACAGCAGTTGTTCGGCAACATTGAGACAACATAACCAACTTGTAGCTATTTTCAATCCTATTTTGGATCATTTCTATTCTCACTCTCTCGGAAACTAGTGTTGTTTTGAACTGTTGTATATTTTGGGAATTTAGTTGCCAGGTTTTGGGGAATATGTTATTACCCATGTATTGTATAAAAGGGGTTTTAGTCCTGTGCAAAGGGTTAGCTGCATAGAGATATGTATTGTAACAGTTTCTTTATAGATTAATAAAGTACAAGCAATTTTGTTGTTCTATCTCTAGCTATAAATTAATGCAACCCTGATCAGCGAGTTGGGCCCGCTCTTCTGATCAGGTGTTGCGTATTTCCGTTTTTGTATGTTGTTTTACTTGTTGTGTTAACTATTTATTATTGTTATAGATCTCTATAGATTGTTGTGAATGCCTTTTAAGTTCTGTGGTTTAATTTATATTACTTTTACAATGATGTTTTGATTTCTTAATCATGAATCCTTGGTTGATATAAGATTGTAACCTTGCCCCTCCATATACCTTCCATGTTACCTTAAAAAAGTATGCACCCAGATTGATGAATTAATGTAGGAAAGGTTGAATAGTTTATTCACTCTCAGACCCCAACAATTATTTCATGCAATTTCAACAACAACAACCACATTTTTTCCCAATGCACCACCAAGGTATCCTCTTCCATGGTCACAACTACCTGTGCAACCTTACACTAATCCATATCCTAGACCTTATCCTAACCCATACCTTATCTCTAATTCAAACTCTAATCCATACTCTAATCCAAACCCTAGACCTAGCCTTAGTTAATACCATAGTCCAAACCCTAGACCTACCCTAATCTAAATCAAAATGCTAGTCCAAGCCTTAACCCAAACCCTAGCCTAAACCATATCCCAAACCCTAATCCAAACCAATAGTTTGTGCAACAATTTAAAACACATATTCTTCATGTTGATTCCCCTATTGAGTATAATTATATATCTTCATGGTTGGAGGAAGAGGTGAGTTTGGAAACATCTCCTATCACTACATAACATTCACCTTAGGAATAAAATTTGCCATTAGAGGAGCAATATATTATTGGAACATGTTTTGAAACTGTTGTTGAAACTCGAAACCCTTAGAATTTCCCTTAACTATTATTGTATTATGAAAAGAAGATATCTGAGCCCGAACTTGAGGGATTTTTCTTTTGTCTTTCACCATATCCTTCATGCCTCCAAGGGAGTGATTATAAAGTTGTGGAAGATTTGTATGAGTTAGAGAATCATAAATATGTGGATCCCATTGAATCTTGGTTTCAAGCAGTCATTAACACACCTTATTCCCTCACCATTCAACAACTCTTGGTACCATATCAATTAAAGCAATTGGTTGCTCATACTCTGGTATGTCTTGATGTTTATTCTTTAAAACTGAGTGTGAGTATATTTAGCATTTTTTTATGCACATGGCTACATTGGAAGTACTCCTACACTTGAAGGAGATATTCCTCTCTCTAAATTAGGGTAGGGTAGTATAAGAGCAATGAATAAAAATGTCATTTGAAATAAAATTGTTAAGACAACACTCTTGAAACTACAATTCTTAAGGTACAACTATTGGAATTTCTATCATTAAGCACACTTGTGGTAAGACTTGTCAGAAGAAATTCACTCTTAATGCCTCATATTCTATAAAGTGACTTTGATTGTTGGATGAGATTATTATTTGGGTCAATTAGGGGGATTGTTATTGTTATACTTTTCATTCATAATCTTAAAAACCTACTTCTAGCCTATTCATTCTAATGCACTGTCATCCAAGAAATCATTTCAAGTTTCTCTTTGAAGGTATTGATGAAAATCCTCCTAAGGCAGACCACTCCTATAAAACCCTAATAAGTTTTCATGAGAACCCTAGCACGATCAAGTTAAGGAATCTTTCAATCATTATCCGAGATGTTTTCTTTTAAATGAAGCTTTAAGGTAGAAGGACCAATTAGTAAAGATTAGCAATTAAAAACTTTTCACGCCATCACGTGCTCTTAAGGAGCATATTTGCCTCCTCGCATATTAAGTAACCTATTTAAGATTAATTATAATCAAATTTTCTTTTAAAATGATTAATTGAGGGATGGGAGGTCTCATTACGAGCCGACCTACCATGATCATGGGTCCTAACAAGAATGACATTACTGCTACTGATCACCAAGCCAGGGTAATGGCTTTTAGTTGAAAAGCTAGAAGACAAGAGGTCTCATCACAAGCCAGCTTGTTCATTCTTGTGAATGACATTGTTGTTAGCTGGTTACCAAGTCAGGAAAGTGGCCTTTAATTAACTTCTAAAAAAATGAAAATTCTTTCAATTGACTTTGAATTTATATCTAATAGATGGGACAAGCATTTTGTGGGGTTAAAAGTCATCCATGTTGAGGCTATAGATGCCTACTAGCAGCAGGGACATGCATGTGGTATTAAAGTTAATTTTACACTATGATTTACTTAGTTGTTTTTGTCTTTCCCTGAACTCATTATCATATCTCTCTGAGAATGGATTTAAGATTCTTTTGTTGGTAATGTGTTTTAGATTTATATCTTTCAGAAATATGAAGGTTTTCATGGATGTGGGACCCTTAGTGTAGGTGATTCACTTTGCTTGAACAAGAGGAGCTTCAACTATATACTTGGGTAATGGAAAGATGGTCATCCTGGGAAGGTATCATTTTGTCATATTTCTTTTTCCCTATTTCCATCCATTTTAATTCCTTCGCTTCCAAATAATGTCACTTTTATTTATAATAATGAAGTGAAGACCTATTGACTAAGGCTGCTTTTGAGATGCTTTGAGGAAGTTTTGATTGTTGACTATTTCATGATAATACTATTCTTGTAGTAATGACATTGTTATAATTCTTCTGGTATCCTTGAATTTTTATTTTCTTTTGATAAGTCTTAATTAATAAAGATGGACCAACAGCCATTTTTATGTCAGAACAGTCAAATCTAGCAAGGAACAATATTATGAGTGCAAGAACATTTATGTTTCAATTCTAGTTTTTTGCAAGGGAACATAAGTATAGCAATTAATTCACTTGCATGAGTACATGCAATATGATCGGTATGGTGGGATGTTAGGCCATAGAATTGTTGTATCTAATGCATCTTTTTTTCCCATTTGATGCCTCACTTATTCCCTTGTTTTACTAGTTTATGAACCTTTATGTTGCACTTATATATTCTTTTATACAATAGCAAAGATTCAGATTTAGTTTTCATCTTATACCTTCTCTATATGCATTTCTTAGGTTTGATGTTTCTTAATGTTGTTAATGTAGGTCCTGCGCTCCATAGAGATCTTGCACCAAAATGGAGGTATATGTTGGCTACTTCATCATTCAAGCTTTCCAAGGAGGAAAATGCTAGCTGGTAGTATAAAAACACCTCTGGAATTATCTTGGATCCTTTTTTACAATCGGAGGTGCACTTATTTTTCATTGACCTATTCGTGCACTAGATAACAACCAATTTGGAGTTTCGACATCTCGGCACACTTCCGTGGAAAACTGAGGAAGGTTTTTGTTAAAAATGATGTTCTAACAAATTTCCATGAGTTTATTGCACATAGGTCACACATGTGGGTCTCTAGAAGCAAATAAAAAAATCTGCTCAAAATCCGCACAATTTCCAAACTGCCAAGTTTGACCTCGATTTTCATGAAGATGGAGGAGAATCTTGGAAATCTAAGCATATGGGTTTTTTACCAGTATAACAAGGTATCTATAACCAAAACCGTTTCCCAATATTCATAATTTTTTAAAATATAGATGAGGATCTTTGACGCCGTTTTATAAAAAAAAAAGATTGTTTTTCCATAACTTTAGGATCTTGCCCAAATTTGCCAAAAATATGAAAATTCTATCAAATCTGCATTTTCTCAATGGGAAAATGGTTGAACTGGTCTCCTATTGATGGTAAGTAGCTGGGATTCAATCCCTCACCTTGTTTGCAAAGGTTTGGCTTGTTCAAAGTCTATCATGTAACTGTAAACTATATAAAAGCCAAATCATGGCTCTGTAGGGAGGAGGAGAAAAGTTGTTATTTCACTTCCATGTTGTTGGATCAAGTTTAGGGTGCTCTTCCCCATTCCCTATGATCATTTGGAGACCGGATTCAAAGCTTTGATGTATAATTGCAGCAAACATTCAAGCTAATTTAAGGAGCTATGTCGGTTTATCAATTTCTGTGTTTAAATCTTATGTGAATGAGTTGTTTGTGTATTTGATTTCCTAGATTTCATAAAGGGAAATGAGCTGGTTGGCTAGGGCCCAACCAACCCAGCTCATTCTCCCTCTTTCGTAAGGTTTGTTAGATATATTTCCTTATGCAGGGTTGGAGCAAGAAGTATTTCATCTTTTTATGTAGCTAACAAATCGTTGTCTTCTTCATAAACTGTGTGACTCAAATTCGAGGAGTGAAGGTGTGGGTGTGTTCATTTATTGAAGATTGTGGTAGAATTTATTTCCTTTGATGTGTAGTTTTCTTTTTGCAAAGGGTGTGTTTCAGTTTACTTGCACCAGCACGTTTTAATTATGCAAGTGAGGGTTGCTTTCGCAAGGGTGTTTATTTTTGCAAGTGGGTCTATTTTCTTTATGAAAGTACGTATCATTTCTGAGTATGCAAGTGCGTTTTCTTTAACTTGGGGTTAATTTATTTACATTTCTCTGAGCGTTAATGAAGAGTTGTCCACATTACGAGGATCTGTGACTATGCTTATTTTCTTGTGGGAATAGTTCAGTTTAAGATTGGAATTTAGTTGAATTGAAACCTCTATTCAGTAAAAGTGAAGATCTGGTGAATATCACGACAGTCATCTAGGAAAGAAGGGATGATTTATATTTAGGGTAGATGATCGTTTTCACATGAAGAAGCTTTTTATTGCACTAGATATTTCCTTTGACTTTTGAAGTACTTTTCACTTTTGAATGAATGATTAGATAATGAGTCTTTTGATTATATGAGATTATTTCCTTTGCTCTAGGTTGCCTTGCAATTTAATTTCTAGTTGGCACACTTTAGATTTTATGCAAGTGGTTTGGAAGCTCAGTACAAGAATACAAATTTCTTAGTTCAGAAATCTTTGTCTCGATATAGGAATCGATACCCTGCTAAAGGAACAAAGTACCCTGGTATAGGAACCCAAAATTCTTGTATGAAAGCCAAAATGCTCAGTACAGGAATATTGATTTCTTAGTACATGAATCTTTGTCTCAGTACAGGAATCGATACCTTGGTGCAGGAATAGAGCAACCTGGTACAAGAACCCGAAATCCTAATCCTAATTCGAAATATTCAGTGTAGAAACATAATACACTTCTGGTGCAAGAACATCATTTTAGTATAGGAATAGCGTTCTAGTGCAGGAACTCTATTCCAATACAGGAACATTGTTGCAGTGCAGGAACACAGATTTAGTCTAGGAAGGAAAGTACTAGAGACAAATGTACCTAAAAGTTTGATCATTTTGATGTCTCATAACTACACTGATACTCAGTCACAAATGATTTTCTTTATTTCCTTTATTTACCAGAATTGTTTCTATTGATTCAAGTTCCTTTCATTAAGTTATAGTGCAGGAACGAGTCCCATTTTGGTACAGTCACATGGTTTCTCTGGTACAGGAATGAGATATATTTAGTAAAGGACACAAATTTATAAGTATAATAGAAGATCATCCCTTCTATTCTTTTAAAAGCAATGGAATCTTTATTACAGGAACATATTTCATTTTCCATAATTAGTTTCAAGGCATGCTTTAATTTTTTTGTCAAAGTTTGTGACAAGTATTTTTCTTGAGTGAATCCAGTTTCCATAATGATGTGGTGTCATTGTATTAACTAGTGCAAGTTTCCAAAGTCCTTCTTTGGCATTTCCAGTGTCGCGCCTCTAAGTTTATGAACTCCCAGGTTGACAACTAAATGTTAGGTTGTTTATTACGCCCAAGAAACTCATGAACTGATAGAAAGGGATTTTGATTATATTGAGAACTTGCCAAGTTTTTTTGAACAAAATATGGTGGATAGAGAACAAGAGCTAAGAGAAAAGGAAATGAAAAATAGACAAGAAGGTGAACATCAAGTACTTGAAGTAGAAATGAAAAAGGAAAGAAGTATAGGAAAGAATCGAAAGAGGAAGAAAAGCCAAAGTATAGAATGATAAAGTTGAAGCATCAACTACAAGAGGAAGAATTCCTTTAGCTAAAATAAAAGTTCAAGTAGATGATGTTACCTTCGAATTCCCTATTCTAGATACACCAACATTTCTAAGAAAAAAGTTAAAAATTAAAAGTATTCCTCGTTTTGTTCGTTCAAGCTTCTAGGGTATGCCTGTTGAAGACGCTAATGCTTTCCTATTTGAATTTGATATATTATATTGGACATATGGATACAAACACAATGCTTGAAAACTTTGTCTTTTTCCTGCTACTTTGAAACAATCTGAATTAAAATGGTTTATGGAGCTAAGAGAGTCAACAACATTATCTTGGGAAGGTAAGAGAAAAATATTTGTGAAGAAATATCAGCCTTTTTGTAAATCTCATAGTTCTAAAGAAGATATCTTAAAAATGAATCAACAAAGAGGATCAAAATTTGGAAGATTACTTAGAAAGATTCACTCATAATTTGCAGAAAATTGATGGAAACCATTATTAATACTTAGAAGGGTGGTGAATCAATATTAGTGCTAATTTTATTTAATGTCAATTTATATTTTCATTCAATCTTGTCAATCATCATGTGAGCAACAACCAACATATCATGTAAACCAACAAATAAAATCAACACATGAACATACAAAACAACATCATGAGAAACATACACATATGAACATGGAGGATTTAATGTGGAACCCCTAAAAGGAAAACCACCAATATTTGTTTTCTATGATGTAAAATATGATCTCTTACTCTATTTTCATCAATCTTTGTGAGAACTCAATCACAGGAAGCACCAACTCCCTTAGATTATTTGCTAGCACCCACTAGTAGGAAGCACCATCTCCCTCTTATGTAGACACCTTATTATCTTACCAAAGGCACAAAATTCATGGATTTGTTGCAATCACCAACTTGCAAGAGGCACCAACCTAAAATATACCCTTTGACATCCAATAAGATGGAAGCAACAACTCCTCTTTTGCATACACTTGATCAAATTACAAAAAGCACCAACTTCATGGATTTTTTGTAAGCACCAACTCGCAGGAGGCATGAACCACCAAGTTATCCTTTAGACATTCACTAATATGGAAGAACCAAATCCATATTTTGTAGGCTCCTAGTTTCAACTCCTTGTATTGGCGAAATCTTGGTCCTGTATTCTCCTTTGTAGCATACTCTTTTACACAACCCATTTCTCTCTACCTTCTTCTTTACAACAACATTCTCATACACAACGAACTCTTTAGTAGCAAACAATTAACTCTCAACCATCATACACTCTTCATACCATCTCATGGCCTTAGCTATTCCACAGCCTCGCTCATCCTTTCTTAATATTGTGCTCTAACAAAGATCTCTCCATACTCATTTTTTCTACATTCCCCAACTACAAAATCACAATCCTTAGTTTTGTTCCTTTTGTGCATAGGGAATGATGTCGGATTTCTCAGTTCCTCACTTTTCAAAGAAGTACTTCCAACATGGTTTACTGTCTTATTTTTTACTATTTCGTATCCATGCAACTATTTTAAATCAAAGAATGGGATTTTGAGTGTTTTTCTATGTTGATAATTAAATATCATTAGCTCCTTCATGGCTTGTTGTCCCTTTCCTTGGTGATTTTTGTTGCTTAGTCCTTATTTTACAAGACTAGCAAATGGTCTTCATTAATCATATGACCATTGAAAAAATTAAAATAGTCAACAAGCACAAGTATGGTCCTCATTATCAAGTAGCATAACTCTTCAAGGCTCGCAAGGATCAAGAAGAGATATATCCAACATGCCATCTGTTGGGGAAATTATAAGTGTAATAATTCCAACATCAAATTATCAATCCGAAACTCATATGCTTTGAGGCACAAGCACAGATAATGCAGGATTAGAGCATCTAACCTAAATTAATATCAAATTGCTATTTCTGAATTAAGTACAGATTGAAAATAAATAATTCTAATCTCAATCTAAATCAATCAAACTTAATTTCAATGCAAGTAAAATTTAACTACAATGAAACCACACTCACATGCTAACTATGAAATGCTCATAAGCTAAATACAGAATTAAAACTATGCTTAATGAAAGAATAATTCATTTAACAAACTTTCATGCTAATTGAAAACAAAGAATCTTATACTAAAATCATGCACACTAAATCTAAATCCCGGGTCTCATAAACCACTCTTATGAAATGCTCAATCAAAATGAAAAATATTCACTCTTAATGAAAATTGAACTGCCAGAATCAAAACACTCTTTCTATTTGAAACTGAAATTCAAAAGTAAATGAAAGCCAAATCAATCTACATTAGGCTGATATATCTACTTGCGTAATTGAATTCACATTCGGACTTGCTATTACAAAGAAATGACTATGCTATGAAAAACAAGAAAGCTTCTAATTGAAAAGAATTCTAGAATTTTTAATTTCAAATCTACAAGACATAGTTTTAAGTACAGAATGATGCTAGATTTCACACAACAAATTTCTCAATGAAATTCACATTTTGAAAGTAAATCCTATGATGTAAATAAGCTAAAGGACTTGTTTCCAGTTGTGTTGGGCCCTTGCTACTCCTGGAGCAAGCCTAAACTAACTCAATAAAAATGAAATTCAAAACGCAGTCATAATACTTACAAATGATTTAGAGATGAAGCAAATTTCAATTAAGATTCAACTATTATTACAAAAGAGCTTCAATCCATCCTTTATACCTTCCCTGCTTCTCTTCCTTTTAAAAAATTCCAAAGTTTACAATACAAACCATGGTTGAGCCATTTATAAGATTTACAAGGTGAATTAGTCATTTTCCTCAATTATGGAAAATTTAACAATTTTAACAAACTGACCTTAAAGATATTGGCATATCTTCCTAACCATGGCGAATTTTGGAAAATTGTTTAGAGGGAACCTAACTTGTAATATTTTCAACAAAAACCACTCTTGGATTTGTATCATTCAAATCCATCTCCTCGGAAATCATGTCCAGAGTTGGATGTATGGATTTTTTTGCAAGATTCTAGAACTTTGGAAAAACATTCCTTTTTTATAAAATTGCCTCTATGACCTGCATATAAATTTTAGAAAAATCCGAAATTGGAGAAACATTTTTGGATAGAGATAATTGGTTATATTCTTAAAAAACCTATTTTCTCATATTTTCCATATTCACCTCCAACGATACGGAAATTGAGGTCAAACTTAGTTGTTTGGAAACTGTGCACATTTTAAGCAGATTTGTTAATTAGCTCCTAGGGACCCACACGTGTAATCTGGGTTTAATCCAACACATGGAAAGGTATTAATGCATTATTTTGGACAATAACCTCCCTCGATTTTCCTCGGAAGCGTGCTGAAATGTCGAAACCCCAAATTGGATATTCTTGTACTCTACTTGTACTAACTACTTCAACTGACTTGTGAAGAATTTCAGCGATGGAACCTTGTGACAAATGAAATTAGAAAAATCTTCATTACTATATCATGAAGAAATCATCTTTAATCATAGAAAATATAATAAAACGAATGATAATCAACCATGAGGCGAAAGACGTGAATTGGAGACAAGTGATGGAATTATGGTGTGAAATGAGTATGATAGTACATGAATATAGGTTATGAATGGTGGTATTGAATGATGAAAACATGGGCATATTTGAGGCTCAACATCCCGCCATTCCTGAGGATTTTCATATCCTCATGAAAATAAGGACTTTGCTCATATATAGATTTTATGGCATCGTGGCTTTGGGCAGGGTTGGTTTTTGTGGAGCAACACTACATGAAGATTTGAGGGTGTTGGTTCTTGTGGAGCAACACCATTCTTATTTGACTACCATATGTTTGATTTTGAGAGAAATACAAATTGAGGATAAACAATAGATGTGGTAGGAAGAAATGATAAATGAGATGATAGGTGGCAATGGAAATGGTGGATGAGATGAGGTGGTGTTGGAGATGGTAAAATAGGTGCTTGCATACTATGTTTTTGTGAGGCCAATGCTTATGGATGGTTCCTTTATGAAAGGCAGCAATGACTTCATCCTATATTAGATACATTCAACTGACAATATATGTGAATGTAGGAGGGGAAGGTACTATAGTTACTGCGTTGTTTACATGAACCTGTACACTTTTCTTTTCAAGATTATGACCTTATTAGAGTAGCATGCATTCTATTATGAATGAGGAATTTGCAAATGAAGGGTATATGGAAAACAAAATATAAGGAATATGTGGTGATTAATCATCAAATATTTCTTAAATCTCTAATGAATTAAAGAATCTTAAGCCAACTTTACCTCAATTTTTACCTTTGTTGTTGATGTGCTCAGTGCTACAAGATGAAGTGAATGATGGAATGGCAAGAGATGATGTGACAATTGATCTAACCTACTGAAGAAGGCTGAAGGATGAGCTGAAGAGTTGAAGGATGAAATAAAATCCCCCTTCTCCCCCATTCCTGAGGAGTTGTATGTCCCCAACCAATTGAGAAAAGGTGACTACTACTACAAATGAAAATGGAAATGTTGATACAAAAATCCAAACTGCTACAAATCTGTGTTGAGATTACCAAACCATATAATCTTCAACCTCTACACACGTGTGTGCGATCTTGCATATGTGAATAAATGGTGTTGATGTCGAACATAAGCAAGAATCATTGGATTACCGACCGTTGAGGAGGGTTGTTAACCAATGCAAGATATCCCACTTGTGATGTCAATGGGAATCAAGGAACTAGGTACATTCTACTAGCCATGAATAGATTTGTCGAAGTCGAATGGACTGCGGAATTCATCCATTAAGAAACATTGATATATTTCTTTATTAGATGACAAGGATACCTACCATAAAGGTATGCAAGCTCCCAGGTACCTTATCTAACCCTAACCCTAATCCTAAATAATGTGTTGATGTCGATGGGATAAGGCTTGCTGGCAGGTGGGCCTTAAGGAATCCCACATCAACCAACTCGAGTACAAACATAATGACTTGAAAGATATAGGATTTGAAGAACTCATACAAATTTACAAACTTTATTGGGAACTTTTCCTGCCAGTTACCTGGTTTTGAAGAAAAGTCCCTGTTCAGTTGTGCCAGACAAGTTGGTTTCACAAAAGGAATTATTTTTGTCTTTACTATTTTCATTTATTTATCACAATACTAACTTTCCTACTATACTGAAGAAAATACTTCGTCCTTCAAGTGAAAGAGAGCTTTCAATAAAACCATGTGCGGATTAGGTACAAGGATATTTGCATGCTCATATTTAACATATAAAAGTTAGAATGTACAAGAGCATGAGAAATTGGTAGCTTTGAAAGACGTGATACAAAGAGTATTTGAAGATAAGAGTGGTACTTTGACTGGATTGTGATATGGAACCAATGCTCAATGTAATCTTGGTGGTATTAGCCCATTTCTTAATTGGACCACTTTGAAAGCCTTCCTTGGACATGCCAGGAAAACTTGGATAATTGGTCTCCGGAATGTATACAAAGCTTGCTGCTAGGCATGGTAAAATTTATTTGATCTCAGGTTTAGCTGGATGCTCCCCATCATGTTTGGTACATGATTTCTCAATATCCTTGGTAGATAGGCAAGAGGAATCACGAGATATTTCCAAATCCTCTTCTGGTTGTGGAGAGACAGATAATTTCTTGAATGTGGTGAAGATGAACTCTTCTTGAGAGGTAGATATCCCATCTATAGCTAGGATTTGAGAAAGTACTTCAAGGGACATTCTTCAATCTCTCGATCGTTCTCTAAATTTCTCTTGTTGTTTTATGATCCCTGTCTTGCAACATGGATTAGTACAAAGGGGTTATTACAACACCCAAATTTTTTTATCTTTAAATACCATTGAAATTTTAACCTAAATGAATTAAAAACTGTTAATTGCAATAAAACTCACCAAACTTGCTTATTTAGACAACCAAACTTTGGAGCAACCCCACAATAGTGGATGTGTGGTTCTTCACTCACATCTTGCTGTACACTCTCCACCCTCTGGTTGCCCTGCAACTAAGATCACACAAAAACTTGTGAAAGAAACTAAGATTTAATCCCTTTAGCACCTCCCCGGAAATGACACCAAAAATATTAGGGAAATTATATGTGTAATAATTCCAACATTAAATTATCAATCTAGGACTCATAAGCTTCGAGGCACAAACGTGGATAATGCAGGATCAAAGCATTAATCATAAATTAATATCAAATTCCTATTTTTGAATTAAGTACAGAATTCAAATAAACAATTTTAATCTCAATCTAAATCAATCAAACTTAATTTCAATGCAAGTAAAATTTAACTACAATGAAACCACACTCACATGTTAACTATGAAATGCTCGGAAGCTAATTACAGAATTGAAACTATGCTTAATGAAAGCAGAATTCATTTAACACACTTTGATTATTAATTGAAAACAAAGAATCCTATTCTAAAAGCATGCACACTAAATCTAAATCTCGGGTCCCACAAATCACTCTCATGGAATTGTCAATCGAAATGAAAAATATTCACTCTTAATAAAAATTGAACTTCCAGAATGAAAACACTCTTTCTATTCGAAATTGAAATTCAAAAATAAATGAAAGCCAAATCAATCTACATTAATCCGATATCACTACTTGCACAATTGAATTTGTTATCGCCTAGATTGACCTCAGGCTAAAGGGAGGCAATTTCCAGGGTAACCACAAACCAAGCTTAACCTAGTAGCTAACCCTACTAGGTTGGGAGAGGGATCTCTCCTTATGGATCTAAGTCAGGATGATTGAATCAGGTAAATATTTTAGGCTAGGTATAGTAGTTCGAAAGGTTTTGATTGATTTTGTTGGTGTTTGCTGGGTCAGATGGAGCTGGGTAGTTTAGGTCTGGGAAATTAGGTAAAAAATGCAGGGTGTTCTATGGGGCAAGGTAGGCATAGGCTTTAGTGCTTAATGGTGTGAGGTGTTTAAGACTAATGAGGAGTTGAGGAGGGCATGTGAAAATCATGGATCCTTCTCAAACAATAGAAAACATAAAATATTGAATGATTTCCCAAGGTAGAGCACTGTAACAATGGATTCTATCTATCTAACTTGATAACATTCAATAAGAAGCAATGAAATGGATGACGACATACATAAAACATGTAAAAAATGATTAAAAAAGAATAAATTGTGCTAAAACTCCATAACACAGGGATCCCATAAAAATAGCTGCAAATCCTATTAATCTCCTTGCCAAACTACTTACAATGATGTACAATCAAGCTCTGAGCATCCAAGTGACTCCAACCCTTGCCAATGACAAAGAAAATACATGATATAATATTTAGATCACTCATTCCTAACCATCAGGGGTCGAAATCATGAGAAGAGGAACTATTTCAACCATTTCTAAACAAGGAACAGGAATCTAGGCAGTCAAACAACTTGCCTCTAAAAGAGGGGAAACTAAATCATTACCCTCAAAACCACTTTTTATCTAATGAATCTACCATATACTAGTGTTTGAATATTAAATTTACAAACCATGGAATTAATTACATCAGTAAATTCACCTCCATGAGAGAGAAAACAATAAAATAGTCGAAATTTAGCAAAACAGTCATCCTGAGTAAAAATGCCCTATGCGCAGCGCCACTGGTCCTACACGCAGCGCAATTTTGAGTCCACTTTTGGAGGCCTTCTCATCATCCAAATTGATCCCAGGATAGCTCATTGGAAAGTTCTTCAAGTCTACTTTCTATAACACCTATAATTTCTACATTTGGAGCTCATTTCCCCCTCAAAAACTAATTCTCCCAAGGCTACTTCTGTGTGTCCAAAAACTGGCAGAAAGGTCAAATTTTGAGTGTTTTAGGACCTTCTGGTGAACTAATTCTACTCCAAAAATTCTAAAAATTGCTAGGGTGCATGACCTTGATGCCCTAAATCCAAAAAATTCAATCCATTTGTCCATTTGGTGCCCCTAGAAAAAGCATAGTGCCGGTGGCACTTCGCTTCTGGGTAGATTTTTTGTGTATTGAATTTCCAAAATTCAAAAATGACAAAATTTCCTCAAAAGCTACCCAAAATTGGTATGAGACACCATCATCAACTACTTTGATTAGACAAGTAGGCTTTAGCCAACATCTTTAATCTATCCTCTTCCTTTTTTCCTTCTAAAGCCCTCCTTAACCTAGCCTTCAACTTTCCGATCCTCATGTTACAAATTTTATTGCAAGCCATGTAATGGTATGCCATGTGTCTAAGCATTTTCTTGTCCCTGTTGTCCTTCTCAATGAGCCCTTCAAGATGTAGGTTGACTCTTTCAAGCCAAGTCTCCCTATCCTTTTCAATTTCTTTCTTGATAGGAGTCAAAGTCACATGAGCCTCTTTGTCACTTTGCCTCTTTGCTTTTAGTAGTTCAAGCCCCATGAGGACATGTTTATCACTTAATTGTTTTTTCTCCTATTCCAAGTAAGTGATGAAAAACTTGCCTTTCTCTAAGTTATCCATCAAGGCTTGTACCTGAGCTTCCTTCTCCTGAATGATGATGTCTTTGACAGTTTCCCTCCCTTGAGCCTCTAAATCAATAACCTCAGTGTCATCCTGCTCGGGCTCATCATGTTCTTCCAACTCAAACTCCCTTTCTTACTCATCATCCAAGTCATCCTCTTGTACCTTTTCCTTCCCTTTGTTCAACTACTCAACCTGTACTTATTTTGTTGATGTGGAAGGCAAAGCCCCTTCCACACCCGGTCGAGATAAAATTTTCATGTGAATTGATGAAGAAGGCAAGGTCCCTTCCACATCTTGTGGAGCAAACACTTGCCTAGCAGCTACAAATAAATTCCTTGTACCTCTCTGATATGTCAAGAATATCGGCACCTCAATAGTTTTTGTCTCTTGTGTTCCTCCACTGTTTTCACATGAGTAGAGGGCCCACCTATTTCTTGCACCATGGATGGAGGAATCTAAGGTACCTTGAACATGTCATGAGCAATGAAAGTCTCCCAAGGGATATTTAGAAGACTGAGATGGTGAAGAACAATAATCTTGATCAAGGAGTAATAATATATGTTGTTCATCTACTGAGGATATGGCTTCTTTTGCACAATGTAAGCCTTCTTATCAATGTTTCTAAACAAAAAGTAGGGGAGGTTCAACATCTTCACCCTTGTAAAGTGCATGAGGAGCTTGATATGGTAAGTATACAACCTGGAAAATCTACCCTCACAAGTGAAATATTTGATGATAATCCTCATCAAGGGGACATACCTATTCTCCAAAAATTTGAAGGGAAAAATCCTCTTCACCTGACTTCTGTACTAAGGCTGAATGTAAGGCTCATAATAATGCTCATCAAGGTGATGAGCCTTATAACATTTCTCACCAACATTAGGAATCTTGGTGGCCTCTGAAATAAAAGATGGTGACACTATGAAAGTCACCCCAGCAAGAGTCACTTCATTGTTGTGCAGGTGGGCTACAAAGCATCTAGCCAATTCATGATGAAACCGAATTGTCTCCACTAGTTCACAGAACTCATAACATCCAAGGTGTTCAAAACATGAAACTGCTAATGGAGAGGCTTGTAGTTCTCTTAAGTCAGTTGGCTCTTCTCTAGTGATTTTACCTCCCTTATGAGGCTTTATATATTGCCTTCTCCTCTCAACTGAACTATCACTTGCTATATTCTCCTCATCATAGTCATAGTCACCTCTGTCCATGTTTAACCAGATTCTTAATTGCACAAATTTTAGACAATGTAAATGGGACTGAATGGGATACTCTAGGGCTTGTAGGAATGAGTTTGAGTGAATTTAGGTAGTTATGGACAAACCATGAGAGAGAGGGGAGGGTTTAGGGAATGCCGGATAGATGGTGGAATGTAGATGAGGGGGAAAGAGAAATATGGGTAAGGAGTTTTAGTTATGAAGCATAGGCAATGGGAAAAACAAAATGATTAGGGTTTATAGGGAAAAACTAGGGTTTGATATAAGGTGTGAAAAAATTGTATAAAATTTGAAATGTGCAAGTCAATCCTTGAGTGAAGTGAGAGTACTTACTTGTAAAAGGAGAATTTGGAGGCAAATAGGAAAAAATTTGAAGTTTGGAGGGTTTTGGTTGCTTGCTGCCCTACGTGCAACACACTTGCCCAGAAGTGTAGCGTTGGCTCCTATGCGCAACGCCCATTCAAATTAACATATGAAGGAAACTGCCTACGCGTAGCGCACTCCTCCCTACGTGCAGCACTGGGAAAAATGTTCCAAAAGTGCAGCGCCAATTGCCTACGTGCAACGCTGCCTCTGTTTTGCTCAAAAGCACTTGAAAATCGCTTCTTTTTTCTCTCCTTTGGCTTCTTTGATTTGCAAGATGACATAATGAAATGAAAGTAGGATGAGAGGGTTTATATATGGGCACCATTTTGATTTATACTTTTTGAAAACACAGTTTTCTAATGTTCTTTGCCTTTTGAAAACCTTGCTTTTAATGCTTGTTTCACTTTTTCTTTTGCAGGTGGATCAATGTTCATGCTAACTTGATTTTTTGCAGTGTTTTTTTTTAGGTAGTAGGAATAGATGCTTAGGAGTAGTTGGGAATCATTATTACATATAGAGACATGAAATTACGTAAGAAATATAAATAAAAACTAAATACTTTGTTTTCACCTCAAAACATGTTTTGAGGTGAAAATTACATTAAGCTTTAAAAAAATAACTTATGACTTCCAAGAAACTATGCTTGAGTTTATTTACCATCTTCATGTCTTTGTTGATCATTATTGGCATTTAATCATTGAATTTGACTATGGTGAAACCCTAAAACCTAATGAGACCAAAACCTATGACCTAATGAAATAAATTGCAGAATGAAAATGAATCATGACTGAAGACTATAGAAAAGAGGATCAGCAAGTATATTTTATGAGGGAAAACTGAAGAGAACTCAACCATTTGTATATCCATGACCTAATGGAGTGATGAAAATTTACAATATGGGACTCCTATTATGCAAATGCAAAAGAGCGGATTTTGATCACTGATGGGAGTATGACAAGGCTAACACTAACAGAATTCACATTCGGACTTGCTCTTACAAATAAATGATTATGCTATGAAAAACAAGGAAGCTTTTAATTGAAAAGAATTCTAGAATTTTTAATTTCAAAACTACAAGACAAAGTTTTAAGTACAGAATGATGCTAGATTTCACACAATAAATTTCTTGATGAAATTCACACTTTGAATGTAAATCCTATGATCTAAATGAGCTAAAGGACTTGTTTCTAGTTGTGGTAGGCCCTTGTCACTCCTGGAGCAAGCCTAAACTAACTCAATAAAAATTATATTCAAAATGCAGTCGTAATACTTACAAAAGATTTAGAGATGAAGCAAAACTCAAGTAAGATTCAATTATTATTACAAAAGAGCTTCAATCCATCCTTTATTCCTTCCCCGATTCTTCCTTTTACGAACTTCAAAATCTTACAATACAAACCATGTCTGAGCCATTTATAATATTTACAATGCGAATTAGTCATTTTCCTCAATTATGGAAAATTGAACAATTTTAACAAACTGACCCCAAAGATATTGGCATATCTTCCTAACCATGGCGAATTTTGGAAAACTGTTTCGAGGGAACCTAACTTGTTATATTTTAAATAAAACCTCCATTGAATTTTTCTCACTCAAACCCAGCTCCTCGAAAATTGTGCCCAAAGTTGGTTGTCTGACTTTTTTTGCAAGATTTTAGAACCCTGGAAATATGATCATTTTTTATAAAACTACCTCCATGACCCATTTATAACTTTTAGGTAAATTCAAATATGGAGAAACTGTTTTGGATATAGATAATTGGTTATATGGTTAAAAAAACCATTTTCTCATATTTTCCACATTCACCTCCAGTTGTACGTAAATCGAGGTCAAACTTTACAATTTGGAAATTGTGCACATTCTGAGCAGATTTGTTAATGAGCTCCTAGGGACCCACATGTGCAACCTGGTTGTAGTCCAACACATGGAAATGTATTAAAACATTATTTTTGGACAATAACCTCCCTCATTTATCTCTAGAAGTGTGCTAAAATGTGGAAACCCCAAATTGGATATTCATATACTCTACTTGTACCAACTAGTTCAATTGACTTGTGAAGAATTTTGGCGATGGAATCTTGTGACAAATGAACTTTGCAAAACCGTAATAATTAAATCATGAAAAAATCATCTTTAATCATAGAAAATATAAAGAAACTAATGATAATCAACCATGAGGCATAAGACGTGAATTAGCGACAAGTGGTGGAATTATGGTGTGAACTGAGCATAATAGTACATGAATATAGGTTATAAATGATGGGATTGAATGCTGAAAACATGGGCATATTTGAGGCCCAAAATCCCCCCATGCCTAAGGATTTTCATGTCCTCATGAAACAAGCACTTTGCTCATATATAGACTTTATGGCATCGTGGCTTTGGGCAAGGTTGGTTTTTGTGGAGCAACACTGTGTGAAGAATTGAGGGTGTTGGTTCTTGTGGAGCAACACGATTCTTATTTTACTGCCATATATTTGATTTTGAGAGCAATAAAAATTGGGGATAAACAATAGATGTGGTAGGAGGAAATGATAAATGAGATGATAGGTGGAAATGGAAATGATGGATGAGATGAGGTGGTGATGGAGATAGTAAAATAGGTGTTTGAATACTCTGTTTTTGTGAGGCCAATTCTTATGGATGGTTCCTTTAAGAAAGAAAACAATGACTTAATCCTCTATTGGATATATTCAACTGACAATATATGTGAATGTAGTAGGGGAAGGTATTATAGTTACTGTGTTGTTTACATCAACCCATATACTTTTCTTTTCATGATTATGACCTTATTAGAGTAGCATGCATTCTATTATGAATGAGGAATTTACAAATGGAGGGTATATGGAAAACAAAATATACGGAATATGTGGTGGTTAATCATCAAAGGTTTCTTAAATATCTAATGAATTAAAGAATATTAAGCCAACTTTACCTCAAGTTTTACCTTTGTTGTTGATGTGCTCGGTGCTGCAAGATGAAGTGAATGGTGGAATGGCGAGAGATGATGTGATTGATGATCCGATTTGCTGAAGAAGGCTAAAGGATGAGCTGAAGAGTTGAAGTATGAACTAAAAGTCCCCTTCTCCCCCATTCCTAACGAGTTTTATGTCCCCAAACAACTAAGAAAAGGTGATTTCTACTACAAATGAAAATGGAAATGTTGATATAAAAATCCAAACTGCTGCAAATCTATGTTGAGATTACCAAACCATATAGTCTTCAATCACTACACACATGTGTGTAATCTTGAATATGTGAATAAATGGTGTCGATGTCGAACATAAGCAAGAACCATTGGATTACCGATCATTGAGGATGGTTGCTAACTAATGCGAGATATCCCAACTGTGATGTCAATGGGAATCAAGGGACTAGGTACATTCTACTAGCCATGAATGGATTTCTCGAAGTCGAATGGATTGTATAATTCATCCATTAAGAAAAATTGATGTATTTCCTTAGTAGATGACAAGGATACCTACCATAAAGGCATGCAGTCTCCTAGGTACCTTATTTACCCTAACCCTAATCCCAGATAGTGTGTTGATGTCGATGGGATAAGGCTTGTCGGTAGGGAGCCTTAAGGAATCCCACATCAACCAACTTGAGTACAAACATAATGATTTGAAAGATACATGATTTGAAGAACTCATACAAATTTACAAACTTTATTGGGAACTTTGCCCGCTAGTTACCTGGTTTTCAAGAAAAGTTCTTGTCTAGTTGTGCCAGACAAGCTGGTTTTCACAAAAGGAATTATTTTTCTCTTTACTGTTTTCATTTATTTATTACAATACTAACTTTCCTAATATACTGAAGAAAATACGTTCTCATTCAAGTGAAATATAACTTCCAATGAAGCCATGTGCGGATCAGGTACAAGGATATATTCATGCTCAGGTTTAACATATAAGAGTTAGAATGTACAAGAGCATGAGAAATCAGTAGCTTTGAAAGACATGATACAAAGAGTATTTGAAGATGAGAGTTTTACTTTGACTGGATTGTGATATGGAACCAATGCTCGATGTAATCTTGGTGGTATTGGCCCATTTCTTCATTTGGACCACTCTGAAAGTCTTCCTTGGTCATTCCAGGAAAACTTGGATAATTGGTCTCCAGAATGCATATAAGGCTTGTTGTTGGGCATGGTGAAAGTTCTTTGATCTCAGGTTCAGTTGGATGCTCCCCATCATATTTGGTACATGATTCCTCAATCGCCTTGGTAAATAGGCAAGAGGAATCAAGGGATATTTCCAAATCCTCTTCTGGATATGGAGAGACAGATAATTTCTTGAATGTGGTGAAGATGAACTCTTCATGAGAGGCTGATATCCAGCTATTGCTAGGATATTAGAAAGTACTTCAAGGGACATTCTTCAAGCTCTCGGATGTTCTTTGAATTTCTCCTGCTATTTTATGATCCCTATCTTGCAACATGGATTAGTACAAAGGGGTTCTTACAACACCCCAAAAATGTTTTATGTTTAAAGACCTTTGAAATTTTAACCTAAATGAATTAAAAACTACTAATTGCAATAAAACTCACCAAAATTGCTTATTTGGACAACAAAGCTTTGGAGAAACCCCACAATAGTTGATGCATGGCTCTTCATTCAGGTCTTACCATACAATCTCCACCTCTGATTGCCCTGCAACTACGATCACACAAAAACTTGTGAAAGAAACTGTGCTTTAATCCCTTTAGTACATCCCTGGAAAGAACACCAAAAATGTTGGGAAAATTATATGTGTAATAATTCCAACATTAAATTATCAATCTGGTACTCATAAGCTTCGAGGCAAAAGCACAGATAACGTAGGATGAAAGAATCTAACCTAAATTAATATCAAATTCCTATTTCTGAATTAAGCACAGAATGCAAATAAACAATTTTAATCTCAATCTAAATCAATCAAACTTAATTTCAATGCAAGTAAAATTTAACTACAATGAAACCACACTCACATGTTAACTATGAAATTCTTAGAAGCTAATTACATAATTAAAACTATTCTTAATGAAAGAATAATTCATTTAACACACTTTCATGCTAATTGAAATCAGAGAATCCTATTCTAAAAGCATGCACACTAAATCTAAATCCCGAGTCTCACAAAGCACTCTCATGAAATGCTCAATTGAAATGAAAAATATTCACTCTTAATGAAAATCGAATTGCCAAAATTAAAACACACTTTCTAATTGAAATCGAAATTCAAATGTAAATGAAAGCCAAATCAATCTACATTAAACTTATATCTCTACTTGCACAATCAAATTCACATTTGGATTTTCTCTTACAAAGAAATGATTATGCTATGAAAAACAAGAAAGCTTCTAATTGAAAATAATTCTAGAACTTTTAATTTCAAATCTACAAGACAAAGTTTTAAGTACAGAATGATGCTAGATTTCACACAACAAATTTCTCAATGAAATTCAAACTTTGAATGTAAATCCTATTATATAAATAAGCTAAAGGACTTGTTTCTAGTTGTGGTGGGCCCTTGCCACTCTTGGAGCGAGCCTAAACTAACTCGATAAAAATGAAATTCAAAACACAATCATAATACTTACAAAGGATTTAGAGATGAAGCAAAATTCAATTAAGATTCAATTATTATTACAAAAGAGCTTCAACCCATCCTTTATTCCTTCCCTACTTCTCTTCCATTTACAAACTTCCAAAGCTTACAATACAAACCGTGGTTGAGCCATTTGTGAGATTTACAAGGTGAATTAGTCATTTTCCTCAATTATGGAAAATTGAACAATTTTAACAAACTGACCCCAAAGATATTGGCATATCTTCCTAACCATGGCAAATTTTGGAAAATTGTTTGGAGGGAACCTAACTTTTTAGGCTGATAGGCCTTCTTTTGAATCAATTTAGTAGTCTACACTTTCATTTTCTGTTTGACATCTGGCATATGGTTTTCTCTCTAACATCTGGCTACATATCTCTCTCCAAAACAGATTATTTCTCCCTCTCCAAAACCGGATGGCTACATTTCTATTGTGTGCATGACCTGCTTTAGGTTTCTACTATGCACGACCTAGTGCCATAACAATGAAAAATTATGTTGTCTTCTGGCCCTACAGCTCATCAGCTACCCACCCCTTTATAGACCATGTTCAGTATAGCAGAGTAGCCCCTATTCAGAAGTTCAGTGCTCAAGATCTCACAAACAACCCATGGAGACCAAAGAAGGAGCCCACCGTGTTCAGTATAACAGATTCAATGGACGATTAGATGGAGGCACTAAATCCCTTTAGGTAGGCGCTAGATGCAAAAATTTATCACCAGTATTTTACAGGGTTTGTCTACAACATTCTCATTTTGTAGATTTAAAAATTTACAGTTAAAGAAATGCAAATATAATTGAAGTAGTACCACCCTTAGCTTGCATCCATGCAAAATTTTATGTAACCTTGAGAAAAATCATAACCTTGTTGTAAGCCTTTAGATGAATATCCTCCAATAATATCACTTGTAGACCTCATATGAGATGAAAATGTGAAGGGAACCATAACCATGCTGTTGTTGCAACTCCGAGAATCCTATTGAGCATTCCATTCACCTCTTAATTCCATCGTTTCCCTTTCCCTTTGCTAGTGGTTCTTTAAGATTTTTGGAGGAACCTTTGGTAGTGCGATCTCTGCTCAGATTCCTATTTGAAGCCACTAAGTCCTTCGCACCATACAAATTTCTCATGTTTTATTGCTAACTACGTTGATTATGTTTAGATGACCTTTTTCCCCATCTTACCAACTAATTGCTTGGTCTATTAAAAGGCATAGATGGGTTTTGCTTCGTTGAACTAGAAATCCCTCATATGCACTTTTTATATTTGGTTACTTAACTGAGATGGAAGGATTGGTTATTCCTTATCTGATCATGGAAATGAGCAATTTCAGACAAAGGTGGAAAAGGCCTCTCCTTAAGATTATATAACCCTTTAAACAAGAAACATGCTCAATAGAGCTTATGCTCAAATAGTCCTCCAATGAATTCGATCTCAAATTTCCTTAGTGTATAGGTATAGAGCCAATATCTTAGATCTCATAGTTTTGATATCTTGGGGATTGTCTTTATAGGGAAGATATTGGAGTTTCGCACATAAATTCGGGAATTTGGATGGAGTTGGTAGACATTGTGGGGTCTCTTTTGACCTTTTAACCTTTGTCAATAAGTGCCTCCTCCCTTAGGTTGGTAGACAAGCCTTTTGTTCTTTCAAAAATAAGGTTCATTATACCTTCACTCTCTTAGAATAGATCTACAGCTTTGTAACAGAGATTGGGGATGGATAAGGGTGATCATGGGATTTGATACTTTTGTCAATGAATACAAACTATAGATGGATATTATATTAGTCCTTATTTCTCCTTGAACAAGGCTTGTATTCCCTCCAAATTCTTTTGCTAGAATTGGTCTTATTTATGTAATTTTCTATTATTTCCTCTGCTTTTTGTACAACACCTTACATACCCTTGCCAAGATCAGTAAGGAACAATTCAGCTCCTTATAAGAAGGTGACGTTGGTTCATTCCTTGGTATGACTATACCATGGAGGAAGATTCCCATCTAACCCCAACTCATTCTTGTTACTCTTTATATTATGAACCTAACCATAAATTGGTTATATTAACTTAACGTAACTCATAATAGAAAACTGGAGAATTATTTTAATAGAAGAAGCAACCATAATTTTGTCATTTGGCATTAACAATGGAAGTTTCAACACTAACAAGAAATATTTTGACAATATATTTTAGTGAGATATAACAGAATTTTAGAGTTCAATGGCCACAAGAGCAACTATACTAGTGATGCAACAGAAAGAAACTATGGAATATAAGGTAATTCAATAAATGAATAGATAGAAAATATGTTGGTAATAGAGGTATTATGGATGTTTCTCTATCCCCACTACCTTAGAATTCAGATCTAAGGTAGAACACATATGTATATATATGTTTTTTCTCTGCTACAAGACTTTAAGGTGGGTCTCAAGCACTGTCAGATTTCGGTTTCCTTTGTGCCCAAAGACAAAAATAGGAGTCTTGACTCCCCTTTCTTGGTAAATGTAGCCTTTAGTTCAAATATTCTTTAAGATTATATAACCCTTTAAACAAGAAACATGCTCAGGACTTCCTTTTATAAAGCTTGCACTTTGAATGCACAAAAGTAAGATATGGATCTCGTTTTTCATAGAGAATTTGCTTCATAAATTGGCACCTTTTACAATGGTCTACAAATAGAACTTATGCTCAAAATAGTCCTCCAATGAATTCAATCTCAAATTTCCTTAGTGCATAGGTGTAGAGCGAGTATCTTAGATCTTAGAGTTTTGATATCTTGGAGATTGTCTTTCTAGGGAAGATATTGGAGTTTTGCACATAAATTCGGGAATTTGGATGGAGGTGGCAGACCTTGTGGGGTATCTTTTGACATTTTAGCCTCTGCCAATAAGTAGATCCTCCCCTAGGTTGGTAGACAAGCCTTTTTTTCTTTCAAACATAAAGTTCATTATACCTTCACTCTCTTAGAATAGATATGCAGCTTTGTAACAGATATTAGGGACGGATAAGGGTGATCAAGAGATTTGATCCTTTTTCAATGAATATGGACTATAGATGGATATTATATTAGTCCTTATGTCTCCTTGAACAAGGCTTGTATGCCCTCGAAATGCTTTCACTAGGCTTGGTCTACTCATGGGAAATGCTAGCTAGCAACAGACAAATGAAGCCTTCGGTAGTGAGCTCCTTGGTCTCTTTCTCCATGGCATGTAAGGCAAATCGCATATATGGCACATACCCTGTTGCTTCCATCTACAGTTGCAATTTCTCCAACATGGGATAGATTCTACCAACCAGTGGATGGGATCTGTCTCCTGCCACAAATGTATGCACCCTCTTTATGGTTTGCATCTAGCTACATCCTGGCTCCTTTCTCACCCCTTGTCTTTCATCATTTTCCTCGCCTTTACTACATCGTCCCACTTTCTAGTAGCATCATACATGTTTGAGAGCAACACATATGTTCCAATGTTATATGGTTCCATATCAATCTGGTAAGTTGTTTATTAAGTTCTCTGCCTCATCCAAGTTCCCAACATAGGAAAGAAGATCAATCAGAAAGCTATAGTGGTCTGTATTTGGTTTAACCCATGTTGGGCACATGCACAAATCATAGTTGTCCATGAGACAACATGTCCAGGCAGATTCTGAGCATGTTATAAGAGTTTTAGAAACATTGTTATAGTTTTGAGAGGGTTTAGACACATACCTTACATACATAGCATGGAACTTACATCATTTTTAATTTATGCAAAAAAATGTTAAAAAAATTTGTGCTAAAAGGTCAGTCGTCTTTAATAGTGACGTGAATGACAATGTCACCAGCTCATGTGGTAAGTTGTTTATTAAGTTCTCTGCCTTGTCCATGTTCCCAACATGGGTAAGAAGATCAATCCAGCAGGTATAGTGGTCTGTATTTGGTTTAATCCGTGGTATGCACATGCATAAATCATAGTTATCCATGAGACAACATGTTTAGGTAGATTCTGAGCACGTTATAAGAGTTTTTGAAACATCGTTATAGTTTTGAGAAGGTTTAGACACATACCTTACATACATAGCATGGAATTTACATAAAGAATTTTTAATTTATGCAAAAACATGTTAAAAAATTTTGACCTAAAAAGTCAGCTCGTCTTTAATAGTGATGTAAATGAAAATGTCACTCTCATATCCTATGCCCTTATTACTGTTTCACCATGAAAAGTTAGCCTTGTTATATTACATTTCACATTCACGTCACATCTTTCTTTATTAGAATTTTGTGCTGGATGGAAGTAGGTCAATTCTAAATTTGTAATTTGTTTAATTAAACTATGTGAAGAGTAATTTTAATGGCATGAATTTATGATTAAATATTTAGTTCTTCAGGTTCTATACGCATTTTATTATCGAATTGATAATATAGATAATAATTCTCTGTTGTAAATAGAATTGCAAAAAATATCATTTCAGTTAACTCCATTGACTCAATGAAGAGTGTAGGATGTAAGCTTAAAGTTGATTGTTGATAGATACGATGACCTTTATCGTTCAATTATTGAGATCATTTATTTTTTCGTGGATTCTCTAAATTTATTCAATTAGGTTTCCTTTCAACTCTTATACATGTAACTATCAAACTTGCAAATGAGGTGAGGAGAATTATCATATTTATAATGACCATGATTTTTTCAATACAACCCATCCCCAATGAGGAAGCATTGTTCTACAATTTTAACCATTTTCCCTTATAGGTTCTAAATTGAAAAATAAAATTAGATGATCTATTACTATCCTTCCAACTTGGTGAATTTGATGAATTAGAGGTATTATTATCACAGAAGAAAGATTGCCCTCGATTAATATTATGGAGCCAGCCTTGACTACGAACGCCATTCCTCTGTTGTTGAATGCTTCCACTGAGATTCAACCACTACTCGAGATAATAGATATTGGTTATGTTAACTCATTAAAAACTACATCCTTACACTTCCACATTACTCTATCTGATGGAACACATCAACACAAGACTATGATACCATCTGTGTATAGCCCACAAGTTGCATCTGAAGACATCCAAATTGGCTCAATGATTCTACTTAAAAAAGCAGCTTGCATGGTGCTTCAAAACACCTCATAAGGCCAAACATTTGAATTTACCCTCTTTTATTTCTTTATTTTATACTCTTCCTTCATTACAAAAATAAAAATAAAAATGGAATCTACATTAATTCCTTTCTCATTTGTTTACATAAGGTCCATCCGACTTGTTGATCTTGAAGTTGTGATGCATAAAGTAGCGTTGATCGAGGACTCATCAACACTACTACATGCAAAGGCAGGTACATCCCAGTATAGCTCTTCATCAGCACAAGATAACTTGTCCTCTGTAATTACTCCAATAATTATGGCAACAACTACAACTATTCCATTCAAGGCGCTCAATCCATACTGAAAGAATTGGTCAATCCAAGGTAGAGCATCTACAAAAACAACATTGAAGACTTACAACAATGTGCAAGGCTCAAGAAAAGTTTTTGGATTTGAACTTATAAATCGTGATAAAGAGGAGATCCACCTTTTTGCATTTGTTGAATTAGTTGAATCTCTTTACAGTCTAATTAAAGTTGGTCAGCTATGCATTGTTTCAAATGGAGCAGTTAAAGAAGCAAACCCAAACTACAACCACCTAAAGAAAAAATGGGAAATTTACTTGTTTGTTGCATCCACTGTCAATCCATGTTTCATAGATGATATAACCTTTCCTTATCAGATATTTCACTTCAAAACTATTGCTGAAATAAAAGATGCAAGCCTAAATACGAATGTGGATGTCATTTGTGTTGCCACCTCCACCTCACCTGCATCAACAATTTGACGAAAAGACGGAACTCAAACACTAAGGAAAACACTCATATTAAAAGAAAAGTTGGATTTTAGCATTGATGTAACACTATGGGGAGATCATTGTGACTCTATAGGACAAAACCTTGTTGAATTCTACTCTTCTAACAACCCACCAATCCTTGCAATCAAAGGAGGTCGTGTATCTGAATTTAATGGAACCACAATAGGGATGATATCGACTAGCACTCTCATCATAAATCCACAAGTTGAAGAAACTCAAAAACTGCATGCATGGTTTCGTGAAATAGGTTATAGCTCTTCCTCTCCATCTTTGAGTAGAAACTATGGTGTTTCTTCGAAACGTGCCCTAGTACAAAAGATGATTCATGAAATTGCTTGCATGCAAGCCTCCGAGAAAGCAATATCGGTTTTAGTTCATGCAATGATAACCACTCTTCACATGGAGGATTTCTACATTCTCACATGTTCATTAGATTTCAATGGAAAACAATGCATGAAAAAGGTTATGGACCATTCTAACAATCTTTGGCATTGTACAAAGTGTAACGACGACTTCCCAGAATGTGACTACCATTACAAACTTAAAATTGAGCTACATGACCACACCGGCCACCTACAGAATATCACAACTTCCAACGACCGAAGAAATGAGCTCATGGAATCACGACAAAAGACCTGTTCCTTCTTTCTATCAAACCAATTGATCTTCAAGAAATTTGTGGCCGAATTTCAGGGTGTCGCTTCCTGCTAACACTTTCCATTAAAATAGACTACTTCAATGGTGTTGAGCACTTGCAACCGATACTAATTAATTCAGAAGAAATTCAATATGACTTTGCATGCAAAGAAGTCCTCAAAGACATTCAAACAATGTCCACTTCAAAACGACTTGTTGTTCGCCGCCTTTGAAATTTTTTCAGGGTTTCAACAAACACTATTGTTTGTACATAAATTTACATTTCTACATAGCTCATTATTCCATATTGTTGTAAATTACGCTCATGTTGTTGTGCAACACACTTTCTATGAAAATACTCTTTTTCAGTTATTCCAAAATATGTATGTTTACCTCTTTGCAATTTACATAATATAGATATCAACATTTGTAAAAACTTTAATTCATTTTTTCCCTTCATTATTTATATGGTTATACATTGATTTCTTGCTTGCTAATCTATTCATGCTATCATTCAATATTGTTGAAAAAAAAACGAATAAGAAGAAAGCCAAAACTTGGTTATCTTGCTCTTCTCCTATCATTAATTGATGCAATAATAATGTATACTTTTGTAATACTCTTAATTACTACTTTCACCATATGTATGTTTACCCTTTCAAGTTTTACATAACCTATATATCAGGCTTTGCAACAATGTCAAATAATTCTTACTCCCTCATTTACGTGTGTATGAATTGCATGTTTGTCCTTTTACCTATACTTCAATGATGTTCAAATAAAAAAAATGGAATTCTAAAACTTTTAATACATTCTCTATACATGCAAAACTCGTTTATGATTCACTAACGATAATTATTTGTACTTGTATCCAAACTAACAATAATTATTTGTACTTGTTTAGATATGCCAAACAACAATCAAAATCTGGATAGAAATGAACAACGCTGTCTTCTTTATGCACAACACAAAGATACAATAAATGCATGTCAGCAACTTCTTATAAAAAACACAACAACCCTACTACTTCCACTGCATCCCTTCCCACATCAAGTGCTCTCCCAACTATGCAAACCAACCCACCTCACCTTCATCAAATCCAATATAACCCTCCCCTTAATGATGAAAATCGTCACTTTCGTCAAAGGATCGATAGACTTTCTACCATGCCTGTTTGCACAATATGCAAAGAATCATACCCAGGAATGAAAACAAGACTTTTACATGGTAGCCTTTCTTGCTTTCATTGTGCATCATCTAAATGTACCAATCATTTTTCTCATTTGAACAACATGGACCCTGGTGAACAACCATGTGTCCTTCAACATTTAACACAAGTTGAGGAAAATATCATCGCATGTGTAAATCCCATTCTACAAGTCACTCATGCCCATGGTGGTCAATACAAATATAGTGGCCATACAATTAGCTTCCCTCAAGACATCACTACTATTTCCAAATACTTACCCCGAATGGTTTCTAACTTAGACATCCTCATTATGAAAAGGCACAATCCATCTAAAAAGGCTTATGAATTCTTTTTTCACAAATAACATGTACTTGCAGCACTTGAAAACAAAATAAAAAATGACCCTTACTACAATGATGTCCAATTCAGCTCATCTACAATTTCTTCTCTACCAAATCACCCTACAGATATTTCTTCTCTTCTTCATAATGTAACCACCTCCTCTTTTGAACCCATCAAACCAATATTGATTTTACTTATGATACTGATGTCATGCCACCTCCATTAGAAATCCAACCCTCTTCTTTCATTCCAACACTCCCAAATTCATGTACTGAACTTAAGCACATATCTGATTATTTGCACTTGACCCATTAAAATTCAACAAGCTCATTTGACTGGCCTCCAATATCTTTAACAACTATGAATGAATACAACACCGAAGGTCTCTTTTCCATGGCATTCCCCACACTCTTTCCTACAAGCATTTCCATGATCATGCAACCAAGAATTGCAAAAGTTGAGATGCATAAATATGATTTGCACTTGTTGCACTACCATGATACCTGATTTGGCCAACATCCAAGATTCTTCTACTAACTTTATAACATTCTGATGCACCACCATAGCCAAACAATTGCTACTGTTTTTTGAAGAAGTACATTGAGAACAACTTGCCAACAATGGTTTCAGACATACGACAATGTCTTCGTGACTTTCCAGATTCAAAATTATCCGAGCAAGTAATGTGGTTCGGTTCAGACCTATGAGGAACATGATCTTTTTGGAACAAATGACAATTTGAGCTAACTGACATGATCACACAAATTGGAAGTCTAGCATTCTTTTTCACTCTCAATGCAGCTAATACTAAATGGCATGACTTGCACATGATCATGCCTACCAATGTTCCCTCCAGTTCAGACAACCACTTCCAATGGAGAATTCAAAACATAATTAAAAATGCACATCTAACATCCCAATATATGCATTGCACATTTACAATTTTCCTCGAAGAAGTCCTGCAAAAAGGCTTCCATGCAATATATTATTGGTGCAAGTATTTTTTAAGATCCATTTCTCTCTGCATTAATTTCTACATTGCATATATGTTTTAGCCAACTTTTACTTCCATATTATATTCAGATACGAATGGAAACATAGAGGATTCACACACATTCATGGCTTCCTTTGGTTGCAATATGCACCAAATATGGACACTATTGATTGGAACAATGCATTAGAAGTTGTTGATGCTCAAAAATATTTTGATTAATATGTAACTGTCTAGAATCCACGACAGCCAAAACATTGAAATCTTGTGCTTCACCAATCAACAATTCATAACCCATGTCTTCTTGACACAACGTCAATCTTCATGTCAACCTAGTCTTAAGACTATGCAGAGCTTGTCAACTGTGTTCAATGTCATACAAAGTGTCATGAATCTTCTTGTCTTCATAAGAAAGACAATGTTCTTAGCTATCGGTATGGATTACCATGGGATCTAAACTCCACATCTTCACTTTTCATTGATGATAAAGGTCATAAAACCTACGTCCTTTCTCATAATGATGACAGATTAAATATTCACAATTCCAATCTACTTTCTATCTGAAGAGAAAATGTTGATTGTCAACCAATTCTATCTCGTCATGCTGTGTTAAACTATATTTTGAAGTATGCAAAAAAAGCAGAAACAAGGTCTGAGAGCTATCAACAAATGCTATCACGTCTTTCACAAAGTGCCACTCCAGAAGCACCTACTGTTACTGTTATCCAAAAACTCCTTACAGAAACCATTGCAGATAGAGACATTGGAACACAAGAAATATGCCATATGTTACAAAAGCTACCTCTCTCTCTCTACAATCGTACATTTGTTTCTTTGAATGTTAACAGGACAATTTTCAAACGTGTTTCTCAAGATACTAAGAATCCCCTTTTGACACCAAAATTTATCCTTGCATACATGAACACACCTATTTCATTGGAATCACTACCCCTCCTTGAAGCTGCATGCTCTTGGTCATTTTCTTCCTGTTGGAAAAAAAACCAATGGAAACACATATTCCCTCCAATGATTGTACATGTTTTTCCACGATACAATGTCATTCCTTCCTCTGATGATACTTGTTATGCCACTTTTTGTTGGAGTGAATTACTATTGTATTTCCCTTTCCGAACACTCCCCAATGACAGTAGTTCAACTAATGCAGAAATAATTGCACACTGGGAACAAAAAAAAAGGTACATATACACCATGGCATGTCCACCGAGAAATTGAAAACCCACAAACCCACATACTGAAGATCAATCTATCTATAACACCCCTATTGGTTCCATGCAAATGAAATGGAAAATCCTCTCTCAACTCCACCCAGGTTACAATATTGAGGTTGATGACCTCCACATGATTGGCTACCGCGACTTCGGTGCCAACCACAATTGGTCACATACTTATATCCCTCCCCACTTGCAAGAAACTGCCATAAATTTTGTTGAATTCAATCGCTCAAATATTTAAAATCAACATCATCCTTTTTCCAACCTTCCCCAAGGTCACACATTATCTCCTACCCAAAACATAGCTTTTACCATTATTTTTTCTCACTTCAAAACCCCTTCACCAAAACCCCCATGCAGAATCATCATACAAGGAACAACTGGGATATGAAAATCTCACTTAATTAAGTGTCTGCACCATGCATTTATGGAAAACTCACCAACAAACCAAAACCCTTTGTTGTTACTTGCACCAAGTGGCATTGCATCTTTCAAAATAAATGCCCTCACAATCCACCCTGCCCTTCATATCCCTATCTAATCAATGCATCCTCTTGAAGGACAGCCACTCCTACACTTGCAAGAGAAACTCGGTCATGTAGAATACATCCTCATTGATGAAATGAGATCCAGTCCAAAAATTCTTTCTCTAATTGAATATTGTCTAAGAGAGGCATTCCCCCTCCATTGAAATGCACCATTCGATAATCTCTCGATTATCCTTATTGGATACTTAGCCCAGGTACCACTTGTAAAAGGCATTCCTCTATACACTGGGACATCACGTGGCATTTCACCTTGGCACAGATTTGACACATCATAACACTTTCAACTATTTTTCACCAACAAGGAGCTAACCCATCCCAGGTTGCTTTCTGGAAAATACTCACAAATCTCAGAAATGGAATATCTACTCTTGAAAATTGGCAATCGCTAATGTCAAGGACAAATTCCTCTCTCACGCATGAAGAGCAATGCACAATTGAAGAATCCATGCACCTATATGTAGCGAACAACTCAGTTGTCTTGCATAATTAAAAAATGCTTAAAATTTTGAACATTATAGTCACACTTTTCTCTGCAGAACAACAAAGGCAACAAAATTCTACTACAATAGAAGATGATCATTTGCCCGCAAAATTACTCTTATGCAATGAATAAAAAGTTATGCTCACTAGCAATTCATGGGTAAATTCAGGCCTTGTCAATGGCCCACATGGGAAAGTCATTTCAATATTTTATTCAATTGACTCAAAGCCCCCTAGATTACCATCCTTCATGGTCGTTGACTTCAACCAATACAAAGGAACATCATGGGACATTTCACACCCAACATATGTGCCCATTTCTCCCATCACAAGGGGTACACATCAACAGATACCACTTCGAATGGCATGGGCCTTAACGATACACAAGTCACAAGGAATGACATTAGACAAAGCAACAATAGACATTGGCACCAAAGAACGATAAGGGCTAACATTCACTGTAATTTCAAGAGTGTGTTCATTGGAAAACATTCAAATCAATCCAGCATTTCCATTCTCACGCATCACACACATGCATGAGAATCCATATGTTAAACATAGACAACAAGAGGAATCACTGCTCACATCAAAATCTACACATGAGAATACACTCTAGTCAATCGTACACCTTGTCTTCCAGATTTACCCACATGGTAAACACCACTTACTACTTAACCAAATTTCACATACATTTGCTTGCTATTACATTTAACATCATACTGTTTTATACTTATTTAAAAAAGCGTTTATTTTATTTCAAATCTTCAAACAAGATGTTTTCAGCAAACAACGACAAGGACTAACATTCACTTCAATTTCAAGGGCGGTTAAGTAGTAAGAGGAATCACTACTCACATGAAAATCTGTACAAGAGAATTCACTCTAGTCAATCGTACACCCTGTCTTCCATCTCTACCCACATGGTAAAAACCACTTGCTACTTAACCAAATTTCACATACATTTGCTTGTTATTACATTTAACCTCATATTGTTTTATACTTATTTAAAAAATTGTTTATTTTACTTCATTTCTTAAAAAAACATGTTTTCAGAAAGAATGTCCATTGTCACTTACTAATTTTTCTTTTTTGATTGCCAATAGGTATGGATATAGGCTACTTACGCATGCTATATGAATATTTCCAAGAAATTCGGCAACAGGAACTTACCTAACAAGATATGCAAGCAAGGATCCTGCCTCGACAATCATTGCCTCTTTATCGTTTGTGTCCAACTATTGAATTGTTAGGGAAGATAAGAAAAATACTAAAAAAATTAATTCACATCCATGAAAGGGACACACACGGGAAAATGCGGAATCAATTGCAGGAACAACTCTCACAGTTTGGCACCACAATAAACATTAATTGGTGTTGCTGATGCCATGCCCCATCATGTATATATGATTTGTTTCTCATTGTCAACTACATCTATATGTCATAGAATACTTTTATTGTATATGTGTTTAGATGTCATAGAATATTTTTATTGTATATATTTTTAGTTATTAACTACCAAACATGTATCTATGTATACACCATATGTAAAATTTCAAGAAAGACATTGTATAGCATGTACAATATTGTTTCCACTTTTATGATAATACTCATCAACATTGTATATGATTCAAATTGCATTTGCTCATCATTGTATATAAATACTTGGTAATGTTTTTACTTTTAATTATATCACTTAAAGATGTTTCTAGTACGACTTAATCAACCAAAACACCCAATTAGGCCTTTGTTTTTAGATAATAATAGATTATTAATTTTCTGAGACAGATAATGCTAAAGCTCATGTTGTTCTGGTTTGTTTCAACCCATTAATATCTTTGCCCTTTTTTGGTCATTTGAAAAATTTTAGGAGTTAAACTGAGGCTTTCTAGCTTCACTAGATTTCTATGCACGCTCATGCATGCTATACTTACTATTAGTGTCACCAGTAATTCCCACATGAACATGATCCATCCTTTAAATGATGGAAGTGGTTAACATCCCTTAAAATTAGTTCTCTCTCGGAAATCTTGGAGATGAATTTAGTGGCATTATGGTAGTCACCATAGACTCAAGGTTTTTCGTGATCCTGATAGGGGTACCAAGGCTTGCGTTTATAAGGCCAAAAGCTATGGCTAGATTTTCACTATGACTATGAAACATGTCTTCCTTTGCCTCTTCGTCCACATCATGTAGTACAAAATTTGTGTCTGGGATATACCTTGCTTCCTCCATCTACTTAGCCAAGTTGTTCAACACTACATATATTTTCTCAGATTGAGGGTGTGACTTGTCTCCCACAATGAATGCATGGACTTTGCTTTTTAACCTCAACCAGGCTACATCATGGCATCTTTTTAATGCCTCGGTCTTTCATCAATGTCCTCACCTTTGAAACATTATCCCACCTGCCATCTGTAGCATAAATATTTGACAAGGGTACATAATATTCATCTTTTTCATGCTCCAGCTCAAATCTCAATTCAAGTCTTCTTGAACTTACAATTTCTACCTAATGCTCTCTTCCCCTACTTCCACAAATATTATTTCTTTTTGTGCTTGTCTAGCTGGGTATTCATCCTAAGCATTTGTTTTCTTGTTGGTATTAGTTATTTTTCATAATTTTTCTTCCAATCTCTTCAAAATGTCTCCATTCTCCCCATCACTTGTGCTAGAATTTGTTGACTTTTTTCACAAAGGTACTCACAAAATCTAATTGAATAAAGAATGTGGTCTTGCTGATTTTCCTTTTCGCTTGATTCAAAGTATATAATTTCAGTATTAGCCCAGAATTCTTCTATCATATCATAATGTGAAAAACAAGTATACCCATACAAGATCTCATGGAAGCAACTATTCAGACTTTGTAAACACCTGAAGGACCAGCCCAAGGGAGAGTAATCCTAGGCTAGAATGTATTTTCTATGAAAACATCCCTCTCTAAAAAGCTCCATAAGGGAATATGTCTAAATTTCCCTAGGAATTCCTTGAATCTTGTGAACAAGAAGGCTTGAGGTCGACATCTAAATTGCACCCAAGTCCTGCATTCCTTACTCCTAAGCCTTGCATGACTACAAGTGGATAAAACACAAACAAATGTGATGGAGTCTAGGTTGATACGTGTTTACTGTATTTTGGGAAAAAGACCAAGAGAATCTTCACTTTGCCCATGCATACCATATCCTGCTATCATTGTATTCCATGAAACAACATCACTTGATGTTGGTAATTGTTCCCTAGTTGTCCTATTATTAGTACTCTATTTCTAATTTGCTACTACTAATTGTCTGACTAGTATAAGTCTTAAAAGCTAGCCTAGAAGAATCACAAACTTGAAATATATCCTACTATTAACCATTTTTATTATCATGCCCAAAGTGGGCAGTCCTTTTTCTTCCTACAATTGATGACACCTTTGTTCTCCTGAAATGCTCAGAATCTTGTTCCACAGAGTCTTTGTCCTTTGCTACTGCTTCCTCTTGTCCAAAGGAACCAAAGAAAATTGTTGGTGAGGCACAAGAGACCTCAGATCTGCAAACCCAGGATGTTGTTCCGGCTCCAAATGTCAGACTCTCTCCTAGAATTCTTGTATTAAGTCTTCTTGATTTTGTAGTTTCTACCTACTGTGCTCTTCCCCTACTTCCACAAGGATTATTTTCTTTTTATGCTTGTCTAGATGGTTATTCATCCTAAGCATTTGTTTTCTTGTTGGTTTTAGTTCTTTTTCATAATTGTGCTTCCAATCCCTTAAAAATGTCTTCATTCTCCCCATCACTTGTGCTAGAATTTGTTGACCGTTGTCACAAAGGCACTCACTATTAACTATCTGGCCAGTATAAGCCTTACAAGCTGGCCTAGCAAAATCACAATCTTGAAATACGTCATAATATTAACCATTTTTGTTATCATGCCCAAAGTGAGTAGTCCTTTTTCTTCCTACAACTGATGACACCATGGATGGGTCTATTCTCCTGAAATGCTCAGAACATTGTTCCATAGAGTCTTCGTCCTTTGCTACTACTTCCTCTTGTCCAAAGGAACCAAAGAAGATTATTGGTGAGGCACAAGGGACCTCATATTTGTAAACCGAGGATGTTTCTCTAGCTCCAAATGTCAAACTCCCTTGTCGAATTCTTGCATTAAGTCTTCTTGATCTTGCGGTTTCTACCTAATGAACTCTTCCCCTACTTCTAAAAGGATTATTTTCTTTTTATGCTTATCTAGCTGGGTATTCATCCTAAGCATTTTATTTATTGTTGGTTTTAGTTCTTTTTCATAATTGTGCTTCCAATCCCTTCAAAATGTCTCCATTCTCCCCATCGCTTGTGCTAGAATTTGTTGACTGTTGTCACAAAGGCACTCACAACATCTAATTTAATAAAAAATGTGGTCTTAGTGATTTTCCTTTTCGCTTAATCCAAAGTATATAATTTGAGTATTAGCCCAAGATTCTTCTATCATATCAGAATGTGAAAAAACAATTATAGCCATACAAGATCTCATGGAAGTAGCTATTCAGACTTTGTAAACACGTGAAGGACCAGCCCAAGGGAGAGTAGTCTTAGGCTAGATTGTATTGTCTAAGAAAACATCCCTCTATGAAAAAATCCACAAGGGAATATGCCTAAAGTTACCAAGGAATTTATTGAATCTTGTGAATAAGAAGGCTTGAGGTTGACATCCAAATTTCAAGAAAGTCCTCTATCCCCTGCTCCTAAAGTCAGGCTTTCAGGTTCTCACAGCAAATCCCCACTAAAAATGTCCCAAATCAAACTAGAAACAGACCTTCCAACTAGAAAAGGAAAGAGAAGAATTGTAAGTCTCTGACCTCTCCTACTAAACTAGAATTGAAACTTCCAAATGTCCATCAAAAGGTGGAGAAAAATCCTACACGCTTTGCGCCATCCCATATGGACATTTTACTAGGGATAATAAAGTGTGTCTCTCATCAAAATGAATTAATGATATAGCAGGCCACCCTTATGTCCTATGCAAATCCTTGTTGTAATTGCAGGGCTTATTGGCTATCACATCTATTGGTTGATTGAAATTTGAGTCCTCTAAGGGCATGGAGAAACAACCACTGTAATATTTTTTTTATGCCTTGGTTCTTCAGAATCTAGACTCATCCAGAGGGAATTCGATAGGAAGTATCACCTAGTAATTTAATGAATTTGGATAGGTTGTTCATAGAAATGTATTAATGAAAGTGGTATGGTTTTAGCTTGTGTGAAATCCATTTTCGGAATTGAATTATGGTTCTATATGGCTATTATATTTAACATCCAATTCATAGTTTTTGGTTGCAATTAGTTTTAGCCATATTTTCGTTGGAAAGATATTGAAAATTTACAATAATCAATTTTTTTTGTTGATATTGAAAAACACATTGTCTTTTTGAAACTGAAGAGAGTTTTGAATTAAAAGTTCTTTGGAAAATAAAGCATGAAAGTTGTATGTAGTAATAATGGGGAAGCTCTCGAGAAGAACTATGTGAAATTAACCATTTTCATAGCATAGTTTGAAGTCCAAATTTTGTACATTATTGCATTTCCAGACTAAAACACCAAAGACTAACATTGAAAAACAATTACAATATAGCAACGTTATACTAGGTTTAAAAAAAAACAATAAACAATGGAAGCCATATTTTTGCGTTTTGATCCAGGTTGAAAGATATTGTATGAATTCGTGATCCACATGGTCCTCTTTGTCTTTAGATTATCCACATAGTTAACCAGGTATCCCATGGAGTTGTAAATTTGTATTTTCTAGATTCATTTGTCCTTCAAAAATTTCTCTTATCAATCGCTATTTACAATTTTCTAAGAAGATCTCTTGGAGTTGAAAGTAAAGGCTTCTCTATTTCCAAATATCAAAGTTTTCAATTTTACATTGTTACTGCTTTCCTTCCATATACAATTATAATGATAATGATCTCTGAATAAGATAATTTTAGAGTTTAATGACCACAAGAGAAACTATACCAGTGATGCAACAGAAAGAAACTGATGTACATTGCTAAAGTAATATTATCCTTCCTCCAAAAACTAAAATTGCTAATGGTTTTAGGTCCAATTTTTTTTCCCATTTTGGAAACTGGATTTATGGTAAGTCTTGATGCTGATATACTCTGCTAATGTGATATTGTCCTTTCTCACTCCAAAACTAAAATTTCCAGTGGTTATAGTCAATAGACTAAGATTGTTAATGGTTTTGGTCATTATGAAAAGTTGGCTTCATGGTAAGTCCCTGATAGTATCCTTACTCCCTCCTTCCTCACCCTAAAACTAACATTGTTGATTGTTTGGTATTATGCCTTGTAACCTTCATTCAACATTGAAGTGAAGCCAAATTTTTTTACTCTCCATCTTCCACTCTTATAACTGTGCCTTGAGAGATGTGCACTAACCACTTGTCCCTTTTTTATCTTCTACAGAAATTTAACAATTCCAACTTAATAATTCTATCAGCCTCTCTTTGTACCTTTTGGGACAATTTCTAGTTATATTTTAAACAAAAAACTCTCTTTAATTTGTCTCATTCAAATCCAGATCCTTGGAAATTGTGCCCAAAGTTGGTTGTCTCGCTTTCTTTGCAAGATTTTAGAACTTTGGAAAAACAGTCATTTTTTATAAAACTACCTCCATGACGCACTTATAACTTTTAGGAAAATTCAAACCTAGAGAAACAGGTTTGGGAAAAGATAATTGGTTATATGCTTAAAAAACCCATTTGCTCATATTTTCCACATTCACCTCCAGTTGTACGTACATTGAGGTCAAACTTGGCAGTTTGGAAACTGTGCACATTCTGAGCAGATTTGTTAATTAGCTCCTAGGAACCCACATGTGCAACCTAGTTGCAATCCAACACATGGAATGGTATTAAAACATTATTTTGGACAATAACCTCCTTCAATTTTCCCCAAAAGCATGCCAAAATGTGGAAACCCCAAATTAGATATTCCCGTACTGTACTTGTACCAACTAGCTCAATTGACTTGTGAAGAATTTCGGCGACAAAACCATGTGACAAATGAACTTAGCAAAATTTTCATTAGTAAATCATGGAAAAAACATCTCTAATCATAGGAAATATAAGAAAACTAATGATAATCAACCATGAGGCATAAGACGTGAATTGGCGACAAGTGATGGAATTATGGTGTGAAATGAGTGTAATAGTACATGAATATAGGTTATGAATGATGGTATTGACCGCTGAAAACATGACATATTTGAGGCCCACCATCCCCCCATGCCTGAGGATTTGTGTCTCCTCATACAAACAAGGACTTTGCTCATATATAGATTTTATGGCATCGTGGCTTTGGGTAGGGTTGGTTTTTGTGGAGCAACACTACGTGAAGATTTGAGGGTGTTGGTTCTTATGTAGCAACACAATTCTTATTTTACTGCCATATATTTGATTTTGAGAGAAATACAAATTGGGGATAAACAATATACATGGTAGGAGGAAATGATAAATGAGATGATAGGTGGCAATGGAAATGGTGGATGAGATGAGGTGGTGATGGAGATGGTAAAATAGGTGTTTGCATACTCTGTTTTTGTGAGGCCATTGCTTACAAATGGTTCCTTTAAGAAAGAAAACAATGACTTCATCCTTTATTGGATATATTCAGTTGGAAATATATGTGAATGTAGTAGGGGAAGGTATTATAGTTACTGCTTTGTTGTTATGAAACAGCTCAAGAAAAGATAGAAAATATAGATCAACGCCTTAGAATTCAGCCTCTTCAAGGGGGAAACCTCCTTTACATTACATAAATGAAAAATTCTTTGATGATACAAATGACAAGACCTCCTTTCTATATATAGGAGTCTAAGGGTCATTAATATAATCAGAGCCGACATAACAATAATAATGTAAGGGCACAATAATAACAATAGTGGGCTTCTATGGGGCACAATAATAACAATATGGGGACTACATGGCTACAACAATATAATAAGGGGGCTGTACTAATAACAATAGGGGGTTACACTAGTAGTATAGGGGCCTAACATTCCCCTCTCCTTCAAAAAGGGTTGTCCTCAATGTTTGAGTAGTTATTGATGCTTTTGTATAAAATTATTGTCCTCCCATGTGGAATCTTTAGCGGGTAAGTTCTTCCACTTGATGAGATAATCTAAAATTGATCGATTTCGTAGCTATCGGGTTCTTATTTCTATGACTACTCCAGGTTCTAATATATTTTTCCTCCCTCTTCAAGTTTTGGCAATATTATTTGAATTGGGATCTTCTACAACTTTTGAATGAGTTGCCACACTTCTTCATCCTTATTCCATTCATCCCTTGCTTCATTTATCCAATCTAGTTGGATAATAGAAATAGCACAAAACAATGCTTCCACATCCTCAGCCTTTCTTGAGAGTGGATCTGCAACAAAAATTTTCTTCCCTTTTTTGTAGATGATGTCAAAGTCATAATCCAACATATTTGTGACCCATTTTTTATGTTCTTCTAAAGATAATATTTGTTCTAAAAAGTATTTAAGTCTATCATGATCCATTTTTACCTTGAAGTGTCTTCCCATTGGGTAAGGTCGTCATTTCTTAAGTGCATGTACTATTGCCAACATTTCCTTCTCATAAATAGCTTGCTTGAGATGTAACCATAAAAATACCCAATCACCTACATCAAAACTTTTTTCACTACGATGTTGATCTACCTGTTGTTTCATTCGATTCTGCACCAAAGTGACATTATCCTTTAAAAGTTGGAGAACTTGTTGTTGATGGTCGATGTGATCTTTCACTGCTTGAACCTTTTTCTTCTTGATATTTCCTTCTATCTTGAGAATTTGTGGAGTGGTAATTTCTTCCAATGCTTTACAAGATATGGTCAGATTCATTTCTTGATGCTCAATCTGATCTTTCACTTCTTGAACATTTTTCTTCTTGATATGTCCTTCTATCTTAATAATTTGAGGAGTAGTAATTCTGGCCAATGCATTACAGGATATGGTTGGATTCATTTCTTCTTTCTCGATGTGATCTTTCACTTCTTGAATCTTTTTCTTCTTGATATGTCCTTCTATCTTGAGAGTTTGAGTGGTAATTCTTGCCAATGCTTTACAAGATATGGTCGGATTCATTTCTTCTTTCTCTGGGGTTGGGTCCTAGCATATATCCTCTTCTTTTGATGTTTCTTGATCCTTTTCTTCCTCATCTTCATACTCTATGTAAAATAATTTCTTCTGAGAACACTTATGACCTTTAGTGCATTTTTTATCACAATTGTAACAAAGCCCTTTTTCTCTTTTTTCTTCCAAGTGTTGTGGTGTAACCCTTGTAGGCTGTGGAAGGCTAGGAGAAACAACACTTCCATCTTTATAGTTGTGAGGGGTAGACTTCCTTGTTGCCATAATTTTTCTTTCCACTTTGTAACAAAGCCCTTTTTCTCTTTTTTCTTCCAATTGTTGTGGTGTTTCTATAAAGAAGGTGTTTCTCTTTGTATCCTCATAATGTGCTATAATTTCCTCCGTGAAAATTAACCATGTAACAAGTAGTTTACGAGAAAAAAGCCCTTTATACCATAAAAATTGATATTGTTCTAAATATGAAGATGCAATACATACCTTTTGTAACAGTGGTACACCATGTAGATCAAAATATTTCTCCATCTGTAGTATCCAATTTATTGGATCCTTGCCATCAAACTTCCTCCTCTTGATTTTTCTTGATTTTGGGAGCTCGATCTTGATACCACTGTAACTCTGTAATTTCAGATCTCCAAGTTCTGAAATTTCTTCTTGCAGTATCTCTTTGAGCTCTCTTTCTAACCCCTCAATTCTGATCAAATTTTGATTATCTAAGAAAGAGTTATGCCAAATCTCCCATGGTGACCTGATTATAGACTAGTTCAGTAGAACCAACATGTACTATGTGCCCCGTCTCACTATTTCGACCTTAGTACCTGAAACTGATATACAAAAAACTATAGAAAGTCCTCTTTTTGTAACTTCTTACGAAATTTCAATCTGATGCTCAGAACAAAAGTTATGATGATTTTCCCCAAGTCACCTATTTGGAATGTAATTCAGGAGTCTGCCAAAATGCCAACTTCCTCAGATCATATCTCCGCAAAGATCGTGAGAAAAGCTCTGAAATTTAGACCCGAAGTTTAGAACTATTTCGGCCCAAATGGTTTTTTTTTATCTTATGAAACGTCGCAGAAAAAAAGTTATAGTGAAAATGGAACGATGACCTGTTTGGAGCAGTGAAACCCTAGAATCCAAAGCTCTGATACCAAATATAACTCGCAAAAAGATAGAAAAGATAGATCAAAACCTTAGAAATAAGCCTCTTCGAGGGGGCAACCTCCTTTACATTACACAAATGAACAATTATTGGATGATACAAATGACAAGACCTCCTTTCTATATATAGGAGTTTAAGGGGTCATAATATAATCAAAGCTGACATAACAATAATATTGTAAGAGCACAATAATAACAATAGTGGGTTTCTATGGGGCACAATAATAACAATATGGGGACTACATGGGTACAACAATATAGTAAGGGGGTTTCACTAATAATAATAAGGGGTTACATTAGCAGTATAGGGGCCTAACAAAATTCCTCTTCAGAATGTGTAAATGTGCTTAAGGATTCACGAGCTTAATTGCAAGTTTAAACATGAGTTTTTGAGTGTTTTTATGTAAAATTTATGTACAAATTAACATAAAAAAATGATTGAACAATAGAATATAATAGACATGAACATCGCCAAAACATATCACAACAACACATGATGAAGGAATTCACCCTGCTTGGGCTATGTCTCCTTGGTCCAGCTTCCAATGGCTTGGCCCTCTCTATTATGCTAAAAAATGTGAATACATTAGTTTACAATGCTCAAATAGCTCTGAAACCTATTCTAATGGCTACAGAATGCCAAAAAATGCCTTTGTAGCCTCTTTCTACTCCTAATTTGTCAAAAACTGAAGAAGTTATGGCTTTCCCAAGTCTTTTTGCTAATCGCACCGCAAATTCCCAAAAACCTAGCACCATCCTACAATTTCACTTGGATTTCCACTAACTGAGCGCCATTTCTACCGATTTCAGGCCCCTGCACCACTCCATTGGTGGTCACATATGGAGGCGTGTCCAAGGGCTGGCCCTCCGTGGGCTAGCCCTTGCCCCTGGAATGGCACACACAATAATTTTAAATATATGCCGTAAACTATATGGTTAAGAACTTCTTTGATGGCGTGTTGGTAGTTGGCTTGGCTTATTGCTTGGTGGTTGAGGGTTCAACCCCTGCTACTATTGCTCGGACCTTGACCCAAATTTTGGTGGCCCCCGGGCAGCCACATGGTGGCCTCTGGCTAGGCCACGTGTTAGCCCATGGTTGGCCACCAACCACCCAATCAAAAACTACCAACTGCACCCAATGAGATCGTGCCACTTGGAACAACATGATTCACCGAAGGCCCATTGACTAGTCAAACCTTCCATCTCATCCTGCATAGTCAATGCCACGTCATTAATATGAACTGTTGATGTGGTTGTCACATTTTGTAAAAAATCCCCTATTTGGGAAAGTGAACAGAACATGATTTTGGGAGCATACGGTGTCTGTTTTGCGTGAAATGAGTTGCGCCAGATTCAAGATGACAAGAACTATGCGCTCATATAGGTTCCACACCAATATGACAACTTTGAATTTTGAGCTATTTTTTGAGCACCTGATCATTCCTCCCCATTGGAAGCCTTTTGGACCCCAAAAGACCACTTTTAGTTGTCCAACAGGTGAGGGTACAGTTCCCTCACCTTTCCAATCTCGATCCATTTGGATTTTGAAGGATTTATTCCTTTAAGGCCCATTCGAAGGTAGTCCACACTCCCTCGTTTTGAAGACCTTATTCTTCTGTCAAGAATGGTGTCTTGTTGTAGTTCATCAAGGTATTCAAGAGAAAAATCCTCAATGGAAGGAATTTGGACATTTTCTCCTTGATCTTGTATCAAAGGAGGCTCATGCAACCTTAAGTTTTCAACATTAACAACAACATAAATTTTCATATATGAAGGAAAATCCAACCTGAAGGCATTGTTACCAATCTTTTCCAAAATTCTGAATGGACGATATCTAATTGGTTTTAGCTTTTTACCTTCTCCTTGGGGCCTCTCTTTGCTAATGTGAAGCCAAATTTCATCACCAAATTAGAACTTGTGATCTACGCGATGCTTGTCGTGCCTTCCTTTGCACTTGCCTTGGTTCCTTTCTAGTTGTTCTTGAACTCTTTGGTGTACCAATTGGATTTGTTCAATGAACCTTCTTGCTTTGTCTACGTCTCTATGACCATCAATAGAAAAATATTTTCAAAAAATGAAATCCAAAGGAGACTCAGGAAAGTATCTCAAACATGCTTCAAATGGCGATGTTTGAGTTGAAGAGTGCTTGGCCCAGTTGTAAGATGTTGAATGTAGTGCAAATGTTCATCCCAAAACTTAGGATGCTTGTTGCAATACCCACGAAGAAGATGTATCATTGTCCCCTTCACCACCTCTGTTTGACCATCTATTTGTCGATCAAATGTTGTACTCTTTTTCAATTTGGTGTCCATGAATCCTCACAAGCTTGACCAAAAATTCCCAACAAAGCGAGAATCTCGATCACTAACAATGGATGTGGGCAATCCAAAATGAACCCATACATTCTAAAAGAATTACAAAGCAGTTTGTTTAGCTGTAATTTTATTTTTACATTGCATCAAAATACACGTTTTGATGAACCTATTCACAACTACATACAAATAATCATGGCCACTTTTTGACAATGGAAGACCTCCTACAAAATCCATAGAAACACTCTCCCACAATCGTGAAGGAACTGGACGTGGTGTGTACAATCCTAACTTCCTCTTGCTAGGATTATTGTCTACACATAATGAACATCCTTTAACAAAATGTAACACACTTTCAAGCATATGAGGCCAATAAAAATACCTCTGTAGATGTGCCACCGTCTTACTTCCACCGAAATGACCAACAATAAGAGAAGTATGTCCCTCTCTTATGATGTTAACTCTTTATCCCTATGGAATATAAATCTTACCAAGATGGTACAACAAGATATCATGCAAATGATAATCCAATTCCTCTACTTGGTTACTTTGACTTAAGCTTGCATAAACATCTTGAAATTCATTGTCTAATGCATATTGCTCAATATAGCTTTCATGCAAAAAGGAATGATGCTTGAGTAAAGTAGTTGCACTAATAATAGGCCTAGAAAGCATATCAACAAATTTATTGTAGATACCTTTCTTATACCTTATTACCAAGTGGAATTTTTGAAGAAAACCCATCCATCGAAAGTGCCTTGATTGCTGCAACTTATATTGATATTGCAAGTATTGTAATGGTCGATGATTATTGTGAATGATTGTTTCCTTACCCATCAAGTAGTGTTTCCATTTTTTCAAACTTTGCACCAATGCATACAATTCCTTGTCATATGTAGGATAATTAATCATTGCACCATTGAACATTTCCGAATGAAAACAAATAGGCTTACCATGTTGCATGAGCATTGCACCCATGGCGTAGTCACTAGCATCAGTTTGGATATCAAATGACTGTCTCAAGTCTGGAAGTGCAAGTACTGGAGCTGAAATGATCTTTTCCTTCAATGCATCAAAGGCCTTTTGTTGTTTTCCTCCCCACTGAAAAACCTTTTTTACACTAGTCAATGCATGCAAAGGAGTTGTTATAGAAGAAAAGTTAGCAATGAATTTCCTCCAATATTGGGTTGCTCCCAAAAAACTTATTACCTCAGTAACTATCTTGGGCCTTGGCCAATTCAAAGTGACATCAACCTTGGAGGGATCTATTTTCAAATCACCTCCTCCAACAATATGACCCAAGTAAACTAAATAAGTTTTTCCAAACTCATACTTTGGCATCTTTAAATACAATTGTTCTTTCTTTAAGACGTCAAGTAATTTTCTCACATGTATGACATGTTCATCACGATATTTACTGAAAATTAAGATGTCATCTAAGTATACTATAAAAAAATCATCAAGAAATGGCCTCAACACATCATTCATCACACACATGAAGGTAGTAGGAGCATTACATAAACCAAAAGTCATAACTAGCCATTCAAGCAAACCATGTTTTATTTTGCATGTTGTCTTCCAAATGTCTCCTTCAAAAATTCTAATTTGATGGTAGCCACTCCTTAAGTCCAACTTAGTAAAAATTTACTTTTCATCTTTCAATTGATCAAGTAAATCATCTATTCTAGGTAGTGGGTAACGGTTCTTTGTCGTAATCTTGTTCAATGCATAGAAGTCCACATACGTTTGCCATGTTCCATCCTTCTTTGACACCAAAACAATAGGTGATCCACATGGTGAAGAACTTGGCCTGATGATCCCTTTATCCAACAACTCTTGAATTTGCTTTTTTATTTCTTTACTTTCCATCAATGACATCCTGTACATGCCAATGTTAGAAAGAGGACTATCTTGCTACAACTGTATCTCATGTTGGATTCCTCTCTTAGGAGGCACTCATTTTGGTTCTTGAAACATCTCATCATATTGGTTAACAACATCAACCAATTCATATTTCAATCTTGAGTCACAACCTTGAAAATATTCATTATCAATATCATTCTTGGGTTTGATTATTAGAAGCACAAAATTCTTACTAGAATTCACTAGTCTTTTCATCTGCCCCGCATTAACAAGTGAAAGATTTAGTTTTTTGCTATGGGATCTCACAATATATCCTACTCCATCTTCGAAAAAATGGTATTTGTTTTCTTGTCTATGGAAGATATCTTTTATGTCATAAAGATACAGACTGCACAAAACTATACCACATATGTCTAATGGCACAACATCAAGCTCCACTTCATCTATGAAATTTGCAGTAATGACGAATTTCAGTTTACACTTTCTAGTTACTTGCAATTGTGCATTGTCACACACCCATCCTAATGGATATGGTTTATGATGTGGAATGGTTTCCAAGTTTAAACTTTTGACAATGTTTTAAGAGATGAGATTGGCTTGAGAACCACTATTGAAAAGAGTATCAATTTTCCTATGTTTTGAGATTACCCTTAGGTGAAATATTTCTATCCTCTTCTTTTCATTTGGAGTTTCATTGTGTAAATTTGAAGTACTAGTGCTAGCAATGGATTCTTTTCCTTTCATACCCATAAGCCCAATAAGCCAACAAATGGTTTCGTTGTTGGGACAAAGATCTGCCTAAGGGGTGTTTTGATGTTAGTAGCTTGGAACCCTATGAAAAAAGAGATTGAAGATTCAGTGGATCAAAAGTGGTACGAGTTCGTAGGTGGCCTTAGCACACCTGCATGCAAACTAGAAGTTCAGCATGGCGAACACGATTAATTTGTCTATGTTCAAAGGAGTAGGAAGTGAAGATCCAGAACAATTTTGGTTCATAGTAAGGGCAGAGTGGGAAGCGCACGAAGTTACAGATGATAATATTAAAAAGGCTACCCTGGTGAGTGCATTACAAATCATGCGTTGACTTGGTATATTAAGCACTCTAGCGATTACCCCAATGTCGGAATAGCAGAGATCCAGGATGCGTTAAAGAAGGAGTTTAATCAACCGAAATCAGAGACACAGTCGATCATAGGATTCAAGGAGATCGTGATGCTGCCAGGAGAAACCCCTTGGGATCCGGATTAGAGACTGAAGAGTACGATCCTAGAGGCTAACATGACACTAACAGATGCATAACACCGCAAGTGGTTTGTAGCATCTTTAACGCCACACCTAAGGACAGCGCTGTCACAGCAAAAGATCTTGATCTAGGCTGAAGCATTAGAAATAGCACTGAGGTTGCATGAGACTCCAATACAGGATCCTGGGTTGGGAGTTCACCAAATCCATGTGCAAATACAAAATCTATGCTTGGAAACGCAGAGTCTGAAACAGGAGAAGGCGCCCAGGCTAGAAGTATGCAAGGAGGTGTGGTGCGTAAAGTGTAAAGGCCAGGGCCATGATAAGGATCATTGTCTCATATTCACAAACTAGTTAATAGCGGGGGGGCCAACATCGTTGTAGTTAGAGGCACAAGCAGGGCCAAACACAGCGCCCTCGCTCTGGTGCGCAATTTGTCAGGTGGGAGGAAAGCACAACATGGAAAACTATCACCTACTGCAAAAGTTTACCCAGACCCCCTAGCAGCTATTTTGCAATTTTTGCAGATCGGTGGGCCACGATGAACGAGACTACCGTAGTTATGAATTATTGATGGATCAAACACCGGCCTACAGGATGCAAACCGAGGCGCGAGGTCAAGATCTAGCTGCGGCGATAGTGCGCGGTGGTTTCCAAGGGCGAGGACAAGGATGGGGAGGAATGGGGCCAGGAAGGGGCCGTGGGTAGCTAATCTGTTACAACTATGGAGGACTAGGACACTATGCGCGAGATTGTACTAATCTGACCAGAATATTGTGCCCCTACTGCGAGTAGTTGGATCACGAAATGATAGATTGCCCCACACTAATAGCGCAGATCCATGAGAAAAAGGGCAGCACAACCCACGGCGATGCAGAACGTCCAAATGATGAGGTTCGAACTACATGAATAAGACCCCAACATGAACATGATGCTCAAAAGTGGCATGGCCATAGGGGAGGATAAAGGGAAACCAACCAACGAAGACGCAGGGGTTCTCAAGGAGTCATGTCTGGAAGCTAGGAAGAGTTTCGCAGAGGTCTCTACCTCAGGTAGTAGGGATCAACCCGAGCTAGAAAGGGATCCCTCGATGCTAACTACCTTTTTAGAGACATGCATGAAATTGCTTCGCGAAAATAGGTATTTTAAAGGCTTACAAGAATTGATAACTAGGTGCGTAGGATCGAGTGAACCGCGTGTGGTCTGAAAATTGGGGAAACATGCTTCACATACTGGACAAGAAATGCAATTAAAGACATAGATTGCCGACTATGAGATGGATCAGATCATTCTAGAATTAGGCTCAGATGCAAATGTGCTACCTAAACAGACTTGGGAATGCATGGGCAAGCCCACACTCCAATGGTCTCCTATTCAATTACAGATGACAAACCAATAGAAGATCCTGCCTATGGGAAGACTGCAAGGAATTTCTGTAGATATAGAAGGCGCAAGCACACAAATGGACTTTGAGGTAATAGAAATCATGGATGAATGTAGCCCTTACCCTGCGTTGTTAGGGATAGATTGGGCCACATATATGAATGGGGTCATTAATTTAAAGAAGCGGAAAATGATATTTGAGAAGAAGTCACTCCACGCAGTCATCCTGCTAGACCCAGCTGAAGGACCGCGTTACATTGAACCCATGTGCGATGAAGGAAGTGATTATGAATTGGATTGTATCTACAAGATTACTACTTGCAATCAAGATTGGGTCAATCCAACTGTAGAAGGCAGAATATCATGGGAGCGTGTAGAGTCCTGCACTACAAATTCAGATGAGGAAGACAAGTGGTGGCATAATCGGTTGAATGGAGTGACAATGTTAAACTGCAATATGATGACTAGGCCGATGTATTACGTAAGAGTTTACGATCGCGAACTGCCAATGTATGATGGGCTGATCGCGGTGGATGAATTCTTGACCAAGTTTGAAAGCGTGGTACCAGTGCACTAGCGGTTCGATGCATTAAAATGGGCATTGCGTGTGATGTTTGCACGTTGGTGGGGAACACATGAAGGAACCTTTGAAGACTGGCACGAATGTAGGCGGATGATGCAGATAAGGTTTGGTAAGCCGGAACTACGAATAACTAAAAATTATGATGGGCGTGATGACCTGCGCATGCATCTTACCAGATGGACCTAAAGCTATGGAGAAGAGCCTCAACCAGAGTGGGTACACTTATTTTTTCACACCTTGGATGTCATCCCAAGGAACTGGTACACCGAAACAGAAATCCAACATGGTACAAGTGAATGGGATATCTTGTGCGAAGGGTTTTTATTGACATTCTTGTTTGAGGACCAATGGATGGACACTGTTGACGATGCATTGCAGGTGGTGAAGGCCACCATTTTCAAGGTACCACTAGAACCAGAAGAAATAGTGCAGCTAGAATGATTGTGTCAGTTGAGCCAAGCCCTAGAATGTTACAACGTGCAAATAGAAGATGATGAGGACAACCCAAAAAACATCAATATTTCGGAAACAGAGGGGAGTTGTGAGGTTCGTAGACCAACGATCGAGGACCCCAACATCACTGTGCTGCTGAAAACACAACAAGTGAACATTGGTACGGAGGAGGAGCCGAAGTATGCAACACTTGGGGACTATTGGGGTGATGCCACAGTGGAGAAGGTCGTCGAGTTATTGCGAGAATATCAAGATTTATTCCCGACCAAAATCATGGAGCTAAAAGGGATTGTCAGCGACCTAGGAGTGATGAAGATAAATCTGAAGCCAGATGCGAAGCCAGTTAAGCAGCGGCCTTATTGGTTGAATCCAAAATATAAAGCAAAGGTCCACGAAGAGTTGGACAAAATTCTTGCAGTAGGAATAATTGAACGAGTGGAGGAATCTGACTGGGTAAGTCCTATGGTTGTACAGGAGAAGAAACAGAAGGGAGAGATTCACATTTGTGTGGATCTCAGGAAGCTCAACGATGCATGTGTTAACGATCCATTCCCGATGCCATTTACAGATGAAGTACTAGAAAATGTGGGTGGACAGGAAACTTACTCCTTCACGGATGACTTCTCGGGGTACCACCAGATCAAGATTGCACCGAAGGATAGGAGTAAAATGACTTTTTCAACCGAATGGGGTTGTTTTTAGTACATTGTGATGCCCTTTGGACTGAAGAACGCGCTGGCGATATTCTCGCGCGTCGTGGTAGCTGCGTTCAAGGAATTCATAGACAAGTTCTTGGAAGTATATCTTGATGATTTGACCGTATTTGGGCTAGTTAAGAAACATACCGCGAGCTTACAATTAATGTTGGATAAGTGCCGACGACACTAGATTGCACTAAATATATAGAAGTGTACTTTCCTCATCCCCTTCGGGAACTTGCTCGGCCATGTGGCCTGTAGGAAAGGCCTCATGGTGGACTCGGCAAATATTGTTGTCATACTCAATCTGCAAGCACCGCGAAGTGTCAAGCAGCTACGTGCCACAATGGGACACAGTGGTTACTATCGAAAGTTCATCAACAGCTACGCGTAGATCACGGCACCAATGGAACAGTTATTGAAAAAGGACGCTACTTATTGCTGGAATGAGGAATGTAACAAAAGTCTAGAAACACTCAAGGAAAAGATGGCATCAGCTCCTATCTTGGTCTTTCCAAAATGGAACATCGAATTTCACGTGCATGTTGACGCGTCATGTATCGCGTTGGGCGCGGTACTCACACAGGAAGGAGCAGAAGGAATTGATCACCTAATCATGTTCGCAAGTTGACGATTATCCAAAGCTGAGAAGAACTACTCCACTACAGAGCGTGAGGGATTGGCAATGGTATACGTGCTCCAGAAATACTACCACTACCTACTTGGAGGACACTTTAAGATGTATACTGACCACTCTATGCTAAAATACCTAGTAAATAAGCATGCGTTGGGGGAGGGGCATTTGTAGATGGTTGTTATTATTTTAGGAATATGATTTTGAAGTCATTGTAAAGCTGGGACGTCTAAATGCAGGCCTAGGTCACCTGTCTCAAATCGAGAATGGTGAAGAACCCACAAACCTAGAGGAGAGGCTACTTGATGCACAACTCTATGCAGTGCGCATCACGGATGGCCACTTTGAGGACATTATCCAATTCTTAACCACAAGAACTGTGCCACAGGGGTATTTGGTTCAACAGAAGAAAGAACTGGTGATACGCGCAACAGACTTTACTGTCATTGTAGGGCACCTCTATAAAATGGGCTACTATGAAATATTATGCCAATATGTACCAGAATTTGAGCACAGACAGATCCTTGCCAAAGCACATGGGGGTGTTGCAAGAGGAAATTATGCAGGACGTGCCATAGCACAGAAGATTCCTCGCGCAAGACTATGGTGGCCAACTCTACATCAAGACTCAAAAGCGTACTGTCGGGCCTACGACATATGTCAAGAGACTGGGAAACCTTCATGAAGGGATGAAATGCCACTCAAGCCATAGCTAACACTACAACCGTTCGATAAATGGGCAATCAATTTTGTGGGGCCTATCACACCTCCAGGAAAGATGGGGGCATGCTATATCATCATCGCAACAGAGTACTTGACCCAATGGGTGGAAGCACAGCCGATTAAAGACTGCACGACCACTACAGTTGCGAAGTTTCTGTTCGAGAATGTGTTAACATGATTTGGTTGTCCAAAAATCCTAATGAGCGACCGCAGAATGCACTTCCTAAATGAAACTATCAGGGCACTCACTGAGGAGTTCCAGATATATCATCAAAAAAGCACAACGTACCATTCGCAGGAAAATGGAACCGTTGAAGCTTTCAACAAGATCTTGGAGACTGCATTGACAAAGGTATGTAATGCGTAGTGGAACGATTGGGATTTTCACATACCCGCTGTGCTATGGGCATATCGAACAACATTCAAGAAGTTGATGGGCCAAACACCTTTTTGGTTAGTATATGGAAAGGCAGCTGTCATGCCAATGGAGTAAATTGTCCCTAATTTTCGAATAGCAACAACGATAGGCATATCAGACCGCACAACTAGAAAAACTTGAGAAGGAACGGTTTCTGGTAGGATTCCATTAGCAGGTACAAAAGCAGCGGGAAAAAGCTTGGCATGATCGCCATATCAAGATACACACATTCAAAGAAAATGATCTAGTATTACCCTACGACAGCAAGTTCGAGAAATTCCCTGGAAAGCTCCAAATGCATTGGTTGGGACCCTATGTAGTACAAGAAGTCATAGATGGGGGCACACTCCAGCTTGCCAAGCTAAATGGAGAACCTTTCCTAGGCAGATTCAATGGCAGTCGCCTGAAGCTCTACACGGGTGGGCCGATCGCATGAGTAACTGACTGAAGGATAGTCTCACCACTCCAGGCATTTGAAAGAGAGCGCAGGATGTTAAAGCAGTTTGTGGGGAATCTGCGCGACAATCAAGGGGCGCGTAGAATTGGTATGTCACTAGGGTCGCGGTTGCGCAGAAGGGGTTACGATGTTGTGTGGACAAGCAAAAAGGTGACCGTTGCTAACACTATTCATGACAAGATGTCTAAGTTATAACAAAGGGGAGCAGGCGGTGGGCAATTAAGAGACGCGGTACGAGCTAGATCTGGAACAATCTGCCACAGGCTCAACATTACGGCACCAAAAAAGGAGAGAACCACCGAATTTGAATTTCGCAACGCTTATAAACCACAAAGGGGCATCCACCGAACGATCTGTGATTTTGAAGAAAGTAAGCCAGTGTGCCTTCCTGCTAATATGGAACTATTCATTATTTATGCTCAAGGAGCAGGCCCAAGGGTTGTGATATGGCCAATAGAGATGCAGGACTTTCTAGATAGTATGGTGTCGACGGTCACTGACACCACGCAGAGCTCAGCACCAATGGTAGGGGATGTGCTGGAAATTCTTTGACACGAAGCAGAGCTGGTCCAGATGTCGTCACCTAATCCATGGGCTACAGGCGAACCATAAAAGATAAGGTAAATACTATAAGTACGAAGACAAATGTTGAAATTGCAGTTAACAGTTCATCTCTAATGCACCTTGCAAAGTAGGATCTCACAGATAACAACAAGTGTCTTGCAAAATTGCAACACAAGCTGCCACAGACAGTGCGCATAGGCGACCAGAAATTAGAAACTTGATGCGTTGGCATGAAGAATTCCCGTACGCGGCACCCTAGCCTAAGTTAAAATCTTATGAGGGGGTGCTCCGTGTTAACTGAGCAGAGCAGAATGAGCATAATCATTTGCGCAAAGTAGTGGAGGCAATGGAGCAAGAGCTAGAAGAAGAGTTGCAGAAGACAACGAGGGAGTAGCAGAACGAAGGGCGTCACTCACAGGGATGGTGGACCGCGAAGCCTAGGCAACGTGTATTACCGCACCGACAAGTGACTCGAGACGAGTCACGATGATTGTGTTGGGGGCCTATTGGGTAGAAAAGGTCCCGCGTAAGGGTTTTGGGGCTTTAGATAAGATAATAATATTGTAAATCTCTAGAATGCTGGAGCACGAAATGTAATAGGTCAAGTCAAGGGGTTTTCCGCCAAAAAATAATATAGAATAATAGGAAGTAAGTTAGTCTTCCCATGGTCCGTGGACCATGGAAATGTATAAGTAGAACGAGGTTCTAAGGGTAGAAGGAAGTTAAGTTTTAGGTTGGATCTTGTTGATTATGGGTTTGTGAAGGCAATATTCTCTGTGTCTGTAAGTCCGAGTCAAGGGTGTTGGTAGATAGATAGAGGTTCTGCAGCTGTGTGCGCAGAGGCCTGGTAGAGTCCGCAGCTGTGTGCATAGACCCCTACAACTGAGTGCACAAGACAGATTTGGTTGTAGTGATAGAAGATATTAATAAAGATAAGTTGTTTTCTGAAATATCGAGGATCTATTGTGTTTTGGTTTATGCATCTGTTATATCTCTTTATAATTGTGCGCACTGGGTTTTATTGTTAAATGTTTTCTTAAAGACTATAACAAGAAGATAAAATCTATAATAATTTCCTTAATAAGAAAGTACACATGCAGTCCGATAGTCGTAAAGAAGTGGTGCGAGGCCACAAAAAGGTTCCCGAGCCCCTCCAGACGACATCAAGACATCCCAAGGGTGTGGAAACCTGGTTCCAGCACCCTCCCCTGCTACCTCGGGTGAGACCTTAGTCCGCGCTCCGCGAGCTATTGCCGAAAGAGCCGGTTGCTACAGGATTTGTTTGGCTAATAACTCTTCCGAACCTGGGTCAGGGCCCAATAAGCCAACATCCCCTAACGCCTATAATCTGAAATTCATGGCCATATGGGGGCCATGTGACCGAGGCTAAGGCCAATGACCCACCCCAGCTGATCGGGCCCTCGCACCACTATGTTTGTGGTCACATGTGGAGGCACATCCAAGGGCTACCCCCCCGTGGACTGGCCCTCTCCCCCGAAATGGCACACGCATTAATTTTAAATATATGCCCTAGACTATATGTTTAAGAACTTCTCCAATTGCGTGTTGGTAATTGGCTTGACTTGTTTCTTGGTGGTTGCGGGTTCAATCCCTGTTGTTGTTGCCTAGACCTTTACCCAAAATTTTTGTGTCCCCCAGGCAGCCACATGGTAGCCTCTGGCTAGGCCACATGTCAGTTCATGGTTGGCCACCAACCACCCAATAGAAAATCTCCAACTGTACCCACTGAGATCATGGCACTTGGCACAACATGATTCGCTAAAGGGCCGTTGACTAGTCAAACCTTCCACCTCAGCCTACATAGTTAGCGCCACATGAGAAGTATGGACTACTAAATTGGCTGTCACATTTGCATGTTTGGGAAAGCAAACAAATCATGATTATGGGATAATACCGTAGAAATTTCACCGTAGATCACCTGATAATGCAATGTAACTAAAGCAAAATACTTGATCTACTTCTACTATCAAACTTTGTGGAAGCTTAATCAATTTGAGCAAGATCAATCAGGACACATATAACAAAGAAGAAGATTCTATCACACATGAAACATAGAAGAATACTTTGGGGAAAGCCTCAACTAAAAACCCCGCTATCTGTATTATCATACAAGTGGAAATATGTCTAGATTACACAAAGCTTTAGCTCACAAGCTATCCAGCTCTCAGTACAATCCCTCCACTACTCATAGACAGTCAAAGGCTTCTCACAAACCTTCTCCTCTACCCTCCAAGCCTCCTATTTCCTTGCGCAGTTTCTCTTGGGGTCCAATGCTGCCACCTATGTGAATTCACCTCTCACACAACTCACTAAACTCAGAAGTAACTACGCAATCATAAAGGAAATAATTCCTTCTGCATGGATGAGTTTCCTATATAGGAAAAATCCTCCAACTAATAGTGCATTGTCCCTTCCTCTAATCTCAACTGGGTCTTTGACTGAACTGACATGCATCAGTTACTTATGAGAAAATATTCAGTTATCTGAAGTGCACTAGTTACATGCATGTATGCATTAACTAACTGAACTCACAATCAGTTCCACAAACTATTGGAACTAATCTAACTGGACTTAACTCAGTTAAATGAGCTAACTAATTACAACTCAAAGCAAAACTCATCCTGATCTCCTTAATCAAGGGATAAATTCCTCAATCAAAGGGATAACTGTTGCATGTCTTCACATAGACTTCATGTTTATTTTCTCCAACTAATTAACTCAGATGAAATAATTATTTATTTTACAAACAACTGCTAAGATCAAATTCGAATTTTAATTCTCAATTTTAGTTCAGGGACTAACTAAAATTGGAATCTATCCCAAAATGCTATTTTAGCATTTCTATTTTATCATTCCTTGTTGCTATATCCAAGACTGGTACCTAAGATGATATTTATAGCAATCCTATTTTTAGCATTTCTTGTTGCCATTTTCAACACTCCCTCTCAACAAGAAAGGCATTCAACTCGAACTCGATCCTGAACCTTTGGAATGTTTTGCATGCAACACTTCTCCCAAGTGTTGTTGCTCTAGCAACTCTAGAAACAAAAAAATCTCCCAACTAACCTCCCTATTGAGCTAGAAACAGACTCTGATGTCGAAGCTTCCTCTGCCATTGATAGGTGCTCCCATTGTGACCTCTGAGCTGCTGCAACACTCCATGCATCTTGCATTGTTGCACACCTCTCTGTGCCATCCTGCACTGGTGCAACACTCCTGTTCCTCTCGCATTGTTGTAGCCTACTAGATCTGCACTGTCTTAGGATTCCTGCACTGTAGCTCTCTCTGCTGCTCCATCTGCATCTATCTCTAACCACTCAACAAGTCCTGCTACGCCTCGTTGGGGCTCGCATAGTAGGGTCTAATCAAAGAGGTTGGGTACCTCAATGATCCTGCCCCTATTCCAGCCTTCTTGGGACTGTCACTCCACATCGCCCCACCTCCTACCTGGAGGTATGGATGCATGTGCTCCCTCTTCCCACTTGGCTCAAAATTCCCCCTACTAGAGGTCTCTACATGATTGGATGCCCCCACTTGATCTCCTCTTGGCATCTTGAGTTGTGACTGCTCCACAACCTCCTAAAACTGCTTCACCAATTGTGGCTCCTACACAATTGTCTGAGACTTCTTCTAGCACTGCATGTTGAGAGGTAATGTACTCTCCCTCTCAACCACCAAGTCTCCATTAGTTGCCTTGCTCTTCAAGGCTTTACATGCATCTTGAACCTCAAGAGCATACAGGTTCTTGACTCGTGAACCAATCTGCTTCACCTGTCTCATGGTTATGTGTCTAAGGAAAACCTTTCCATTACTAAAGACTACATCATAGCCTTTGTCTTCCAGCATCACGATCAATACCAAGTTCTTCCTTAGTTCTAGCACATACTTCACATCTTTCAAGGTAATGCGAGCTCCATGTTCCCTCTGAAAAACAATTGTGCCTACTCCTGAGACACTATACTTTTCATCATTACCCATCTATATGAGTATCTGGAGATATTTCTCCTCCAAGGTATTGTACAAACTCTTATCACCGGTCATGTGGAATGAAGATCCACTGTCAAGAAACCAACCAAATCCCACCATGGATGAAACCATGCATGCGATGAGAGAGAAATCCAACTCGAACTATGAGGCAAGTGCATCACCGTCTGATCCCTTCGAGGATCCTTTCTTGGATTTCTTCTGTGGACAATTCGTAGCATAATGGCCCACCTCATGACAATGAACGCATCGCACTTTCGATTTGTCAAACTTCTTCCCACCATGGGAAGACCTGGATTTGGGATGGGACACCTTCCCTTTCCCTTTCCTCACCTTACTCGCTAAGGCTAGATTTTATTCATCATCTTGCTTTGATGAAGATCTATCTCTGGTGCTTCTTCTTATCTCCTCTTGCATCAGATCTAACCAAAGTAATTCCCAATCTGGCAGTTTCTCTCTTCCATTTATTGAGTCTTGGTAGCTATGCCAGCTCTTAGGAAGACCGAGGAGAGCAAGAATCACCATGTCATCATCGACTGTCGTGATCCCTACATTTCCAAGCTAATCCCTCAAGGTGGTGAGCTTTTTCAGATATGTGGAGACCGTGTCGCCCTTTTCACCCTTGATTTTCCTAAGCTTGTCTTTCAGCGCTAGCTTCCTCTAATGACTGTTGTTCTGATATAGATCTTTCAATGTTTTCCACATTGAAAATGGTGTGTCCTTTCCATGGAGACTCAAGACTATGTGGTGTCGAACTCCCTCCAGAAGGATTCTCCTCGCTCTAGCCACACATTTCTTCCATTCCACCAATTCTGTAGCATTAGCTGCTACTGGCTTGGGGACTTCTTGATCAATGAAGTCCTTCAAACCATTTTCCTCTAATACTGCTTCCATGTGATCCTTCTAGGCTATATAATTCGAGTTGCCATCAAGAGCATATTCGAGTCTCGTTGAATGCCATTGGTGAAATTTGAGATGTGATAAGAATTCGAATTCTATTATCAGGAACTTGAAACTTGAAACTTCTCCCTTATTTGTATATTGTTCTTCGCTTTGATCACCTTTGCTCTGACACCATGTAGAAATTTCACCGTAGATCACCTGATAATGCAATGTAACTAAAGCAAAATACTTGATCTAATTCTACTATCAAACTTTGCGAAAGCTTAATCAATTTGAGTAAGATCAATTAGAACACATATAACAGAGAAGAAGATTCAATCATACGTGAAACACAGAAGAATACTCTATGGAAAGCCTCAACTAAAAACCCCACTATCTATATTATCATACAAGTGGAAATATGTCTGGATTACACAAAGCTTTAGCTCACAAGCTATCCAGCTCTCAGTACAATTTCTCTGCTACTCATAGACAGTCAAAGTCTTCTCACAAACCTTCTCCTTTGCCCTCCAAGCCTCCTATTTCCTTGCTTAGTTTTTCCTGGGGTCCAATGCTACCACCTGTGTGAATTCACCTCTCGCACAACTCACCAAACTCAGAAGTAACTGTGCAATATTGAAGGAGATAATTCCTTCTACATGGATGAGTTTCTTATATAGGAAAAATCCTCCAACTGATAGTACGTTGTCCCTTCCTTTGATCTCAACTGGGTCTCTGACTGAACTGACATGCATGAGTTATTGATGAGAGAATATTCAATTATCTAAAGTGCAGCAGTTAAATGCATGCATGCATTAACTAATTGAACTCACAATCAATTCCACAAATTGTTGGAACTAATCTAACTGGACTTAAGTCAGTTAAATGAGCTAACTAATTACAACTCAAAGTACAACTCATACTGATCTCCTCAATCAAGGGATAAATTCCTCAATCAAAGGGATAACTTTTGCATGTCTTCACATAAACTTCATGTTTGCTTTTCTCGAACTAATTAACTCAAGATCATTTAATTAATTATTTTACAAACAGCTGCTAACATCAAATTCGAATTTTAATTCTCAATTTTAGTTTAGGGACTAACTAAAATTGGAATTTATCCCGAAATGCTATTTATAGCAATGTTATTTTTAGCATTTCTATTTTATCATTCCCTGTTGCTATATCCAACACTGGTATTTGAGATGTTATTTATAGAAATCCTATTTTTAGTATTTCTTGTTGCCATTTTCAACAAACACAGTGTTTGTTTCACATGAAATGAGTTGCACCAGATTTAGGATGATGAGCACTATACGGTCATCCAGGTTCCACATCAATAACATGAAACTCCCTCAAGATAACCTTCTTGATCTCACTATCATCTAGTACATAAATCTTGTTGCTAAATTTGGCCAAGCCATCTGTTGTGAGGTGATACTCCTCATTCCTATTACCTTCACCCTATTGTTGTAACTTGTGCCTCAATTGTTGATACTTGTCATCATGTTTTCATACTTGCAAAACCGAATCCTGCAAGTCTATCCCATAAGAACTCTCTACTGCAATGTGATTCACCTACACTCTTCTACTGAGAGCATATGAAACCCTCTTCTCCTTGCCCTTAACATACATGATCTCGAAATCAAATTCACTGAGAGTAGCCAACCATCTAGTTTACTTATCATTCAGATTAGGTTGGTCAAATAAGTACCTCAGTCCACTATGATTACTCATTAGAATAAACAACTTTCGAAGAAGATAATATCTCCACATCTTCAATGCATGAATGATAGCTACCAACTCAAGATCATGGGTCACACATTTTTTCTCGTGCTCATTCAACTTCCTTGATTCATAGCATACCACCTATCCTTCCTACATCAAGAATCCACCAAGTCCCCTAGTGTAAGCATATGTACATACCACACACTCTTTGTTAATATATGTAATATTCAAGACCAGAGCACTTGTAGACAAATGCTTCAACTACTCAAAACTAGTTGTGTACTCCTTAGTCCATTCAAACTTCTTTCCTTTTCAGTGCAAAGATGTAATAGGATAGGAAATATGTGAGAAGTTCCTAATGAACCTCCTATAATAATCTGTAGGTCCCATAAATGACCTGACCTCATCCACATTCTTAGGAGTTATCCATTCCATGATAGATTTGACCTTTTTCGGGTCCATTGTTATACCTTCCTTGGAAACAACATGTCCCAAGTAACAAACTTTGGTCTGGAAGAAACTGTAGTTACTAAGCTTGGCATACAACTGATGCTCTCTCAACAATCTTAACACTACTTCTAGGTGTTCTGTATGCTCTACCTCATTCTTAGAATATATCAATATGTCATCAATAGAAACTATCACAAACTTGTCCAGATAAGGACACAACACATTGTTCATCAAACACATGAAAGTAACTGGAGCATTAGTAAGACCAAATAGAACCACTACAAACTCATAATTCTCATACCTGGTACAAAATGTTGTCTTGTAGATGTCCTCTTCTTTGATGTGTACTTGATGATATCCTGATCTCAAGTCAATGTTTGAGAACACTGTTGCTCCCTTCAACTGATCAAACAAGTCATCAATCACTACAACAAAACCCTGTGATTAGCGTCCCTTTTTTCTTCCTTTTTTGCATCTAGAGCCCATTTTTGGTGCTATTTGTGTCCATTTATAAAATATGGTGCAAAAATTGATGCAAAGTTTGCACCAATTTTTTCACCAAGTCTTACACCAAGTTTAGCACCAGGTATTGCAATAGGTTTTGCGTCAGGTTTTACACCATGTTCTACGCCAAGTTTTCTGCCAAGTTTTGTGTCATCCTTTGCACCATGTTTTGCATCAAGTTTGGCACCTAATTTTGTTTCACCAACGTTTGTATCATTTATTTCATCCACTTTTTGCGCCTACACTTGCATCAACTTTTTCATCATCTCTTGCATCCTCTTTTGCATCATTTTTTAAATTATTTTTTGCATCCATTTTTACATCATTTTTTGCATCCCCTTTGTGTTAAGATTTACATCAAGTTTTGTGTCGCATATTGTATCTACTTTTGCATCTAATTTTGTTGCATCAACTTGTGCATCATATTTTTCATCCATTTTTGCACCCATGTTTACGTCCACTTTTGCATCCCTTTTTGCATCTTATTTTCATCTTCATTCGCTTCTTTTTTTGCATCTGTCATTACATCCACTTTTGTTGTGACACTATTGTACCATGTTTTATACTTATTGTTGTACCCATGTTTGCTTCCAATTTTGCATCCATCTTCGTATCCACTTTAGCATCAAAATATTGCATCTATTTTTGCATCCACTCTTGTGTTGGGTTTTGCATCTCATTTTGTATCATCTTTTGCATCTACTTCCATTGCATCCATATTTTTCTTCCAATTTTGTTTCTTCTTTTCACCCATGTTTGTATCCACTTTTTCATCCCTTATTGCATCTTGTCTTGCATCCAAGTTTGCATATTTTTTGTGTTTTTTTATTACATCCACTTTCTCATCCACTTTTGTTGTGCCATATCTTGTGCCTATCATTGAAACCCACATTTTCTTCCAATTTTTCATCCACATTTACATCCTCTTTTGTGTCCAAGTTTGCATCAAATAATTTTTCTGTTTTTTGCATCCCATTTTGCATCTACTTTTACATCCACTTCTGATGTGTCCAATTTTGAATCTAATTTTGTATCCATTATTGCACCCATGTTTGGTCCATGTTCACATCCATTTTTTAATCCAATTTTGCCTCCTTTTTGCATCCAAGTTTGTGTCTCTTTTTTTTGTTCATTGTTGTATCCACATTTATTTTACAACAATTCATGCTAAGTTTTATGCCTACTATTACACCCATGTTTTCTTCCACTTTGTCATCCATGTTTGCATCCTATTTTGTGTCCAAGTTTGCATCAACTATTGCATCTACTTTTTCATCCACTTTTGTGTCAATTTTTCTGTCTTGTTTTGCATCTAGTTATGTTGTGTCCACTCTTCATCCAATTTTATGTTTATTGTTGCCCCCATTTTTTTTTTAACTTTTGCATCCATTTTCCAACTCTCATATATTTTTTTCATTGATGATATTTCTTATGACATTAACAATTATTAACAACTGATGACAATGTCAATAATTATGACAATGATGATAATGAAGATGATGACGATGACATGAATTGTAATTATTATGATAATCAAAATGATGATAAAGATGATGGGGGTTATAATGAAAATGATGATGGAGATGCTAATGACCTTGGAAAATCTTCCCATTTTTTAAATGTTGTCATGGTCATAATCATAATCATTATCTTTAGAGTCTTCCAATTCATCATCATTTGATCATCATTATCGTTATTTTCATCTTGGTAATCATCAACAACAATAATGGCATGAATGATAATTGTGATGTTCATGACGAAGTTGACAACAATGATGATAGAGATTACGTTAATTATGATGATGGGGATGATGAAAATTATAATGATGATGATAATGGTAGTGGTGATGCTGATCATCGATAATCTCTAAAAAGTAAAGTTGTCATTTCTCTTGCATATATCATGTGTCCTAACAACCCTTTTTGAGCACTCATAATATTTTTTGCGTTGATGATATTTCTTACGACACCTATAATTATGAACAATTGAGGAAAATGTCCATAATCATGATGATGATGATGATGATGACATGAATGGTGATTATGACGATAATGCAATGATGAGATTGATGGTGGTGATGATGATAATGAAGATGATGACACTCCCTCTAAATTAGGGAGATACTCATAATGAGACAAAAAGTACTCTCAAATTGAAATATTCATATAAGAAGGGATCTGGATTGATAAGCATCAACAATGATTTAAATCATCATAGCCAACATTGTCAAAATAGAAAGGCCTTGACTAAAAAGTTATATATCTCCATTAAATCATTGCGTAATGTTGGGAGGCATAAATTTGGACACCACTGCCTCTTTAGGCACTTACCACACTAGGATGTTCATCAGGCATGTCCTCAAATGATTATTTCCTAATCCACTATCATAATATTTGACACCAAGAAATGCCGAACCTCATGACTATTCTTATCTTGCATTAATGTACTTGACTTATGGTAGTTAGTCCTAGTCAAAGCACAAATTCTTGAAGAATATTGGTCCCAGATGTTTATCTAATCCACCATCCTCCCTATTGGTGTCTTTAGTAGGCTTACGACTATTAGTCTCAATTATAGTACATGACAAATGGATAATATGGGGTCAATTCTCACTCCCTCTCAACCAGGGAGGAGACATCCACAAGCATAAGCGTTTCTCAAGAATACCCATCATTTTCATTGGGAATAACATCATTAATTTGTTTTCATCACATGATGCCTTTATGATTAAGCATTCATAGATTTGTGGCAAAATATTTCCCCTTTTTGTCATTTATGATGAAAGAAAATAAAAAAGTGAAAGCCAAAATCATTAAATATACACTATAATGATTTATCTAAGTCTAAACTCTAAGGTTAAAGTGAAAATTATGTAAATATTATATCTATGAGTTGTTCAAAACTTATGAAAACCTTATTCCCTAAGTCCTATATATAAGAAAAATCAAAAGAAAGAAAAATAAGGCCCAATGAATGGTAACTCATGTATTCACACCCTCTTTGGAAAAAATATGAATATATACACTCCTAGTCACAATTGATCACATGTTTGTGATGGTTAAATCATGAAGTCCTCTTTTCCCCTTTCATTTTCACTTCATCATTTAAGCACCTAATTGAGGATCTAGGCAATTTTTCTTGCCTAAGGGTTTCATTTCTACTCTTGGTTTACTTATGTCACACTACAGTCAATCATGTGACGGAGTGAAATACTTAAGTTTGTGGAGTTATTAGAATAGTTTATTAAGTTAGTCACCACACACACATGTATTACATGTCATTGATCCACATGTGTGGGTTGGAGACTCATTTCTCGAGAAATTTAATGGATACTACTTTAGGGCCTTGATGGTATATCGTACAAATTTTCTTGGTAAACATTGTGATTCATCCTTTCTGTTCCTTGAGGCACTTGATAATATTGAAGTCACTCCCAATAATCCACGGAGATGGGGAGTATAAATTACTCGTTCTAGAAATAGAATTGAGAAATAGAAGTTTTCCATTTGCGATATTGGATACATGGTAGTAGTCCTCGATGTCAATTAACTAAAATTATATTGTCATAATGCGAAAAGAGATAAAGATATTGGTAACCTTGATGTCTTGAACATTCCAAATAATAGCCATTCCACCCAAGTATATCTAATCATCAATCACTACTACTTGGAAATTCCTCCCCCATTTTCTAATTGTATGAGGTAGAACCCCACTTAATATTTTTATTTCTTATATCAACATTATTGATGGGTACTTTGCATACCATTTTTCTTTTAGGAGTATTTGTTTTCCATTACTATTGAGGTCCCTCATGTTCCATGAGACTATTTGCATGGATAATTTACATAGAAAGGAAGTATAATGTGACTAAAAAAAACATGTTCCAAGATTTAAGTTATTGGACAATGCCACTTCATGACTCCTATATTTCCTTAACCTCGGACTAAATGGTGAACTTGATAGCCTTCAAGGAAATTAACCAATGAAAATCTCAAAAAGAGATGACTTTTGACTTTATCACATACAAGTTAATATACTAAAAAAAACATCCATAAAAATTTCATCAATCAATGAATCTTTAAAAAAAATGTCCAAAACAATTTCATCAAGCAGTGAAGCATTACATTATAAATTACAATCTATAAACCTTTTGGTAAATTTTTGCTAAACCATGTTCAAAACCAACATATCTAATATTAATATTTATCAATAATATGGAATAACACATTTTCATAAATTAAATAACATGTTATAAATCCTAAGAAATGTCACTAACATAAAACTAAAAAGCACGCAACTAATGGGAGTGGCCACTCAAGGCCACCATAAGACAATTAATCTATTAAGACAAGGAGTGATGGGGAAAGAAATCTACAAAGGTCAAAGGAAAACCTATTTTAACTTTATTGTTTTATTAGGTGCAAGTTGAACATCTCAAGATATAATGAAGAGAAGAATTAATTTTCTTGCATTAATAAAACTCAAGCACATTCTATAACTTTGCAAGGAAGAGATGTATAATACCCATCTCAACGACACAACGCATGGCATTAAGTTACTTTTTTATATATAATTTAAACTTATACCATAAACTCACAAATTTGGCATGAATGGATGTTTAAAATCCATTTTTATAAAAAATAAAATATAATTTTGTTATTAAAAAAACCAGAAACTAAATATATTCTTTTAGAAAATAAAAAAAATACTATACTGAATATATTTAAAAAAAAAACTAAACTTAAGTAAATACTTTTTTTAATTTAAAATATTTTTTTGAATTCTTTTAAACACTTCCCTCCATTCTAAGAAGCAAAAATAATAACAGAAATAAGGACGGACCAAAAATATTCCTTTCCTTGGTAAGTGTTTCCCACCATTCATTCCACTCACTCGAGTTATTTCATAAAACAGAGATAAGTGTTATTTCACACTCTTTTGGAAAAGCCTATTGCGATTGTCTTATGATATATCTATTCCTTGATGGAGTCCTTGATATATTGATCAAGTTTTGATTCCTTGGAGATTAATTAGAGCAAAGAAAACATGAGTACTATTAATTCCTAGTTCAATGCCTCTAATGGTGGACACAAGGCAAGGGAGGGGTTGCTATCGTGGTCATAACTCCAAGTTCATTGTCTCTAATGGTGGATGAGTCAAGGGAGGGGGTTGCGGTCATGGTCGTGGTCGTGGAGTTTTCTATTTTACATTATATTTAGGGAGTTCAAAGAAATTTGAATGGAATCATTTTCGTCACTAGGTATAATGAATTAAGTGTGATAATAGATAAAATGAAGTAATTATTTGTGAGCATTTGTTCTTGAACGAACATTAGGATCCATCTTATTATAGAGAAAAGTACATGCATTAAAAATAGCTCAATATTTCATGTGACATTCATATTGTATGCGACTTATTTTTCATTAAAAACAATTTACTTTTTCATGTGACAATATTTTTTTGTTAAAATCTCTTCTATTTCTAATCTGAATTACAATTGTAATTTGAAATAAAGCTTCCAGTAAATATTAATTTACCAATTCTACATGGAAATCATAAGAAACATTCACAATATAATATGACGAACAAATGGGTACCTACTTCATATGGATTAAAAAATGCTTCTACTACTTAATGTGAATTACAAGTGTAATCTTAGTTGGATCTCCAATATATCCTAAGCCATATTTTCATTTTATTTTTAGTAGTATTAAATGTTATTATGTCCTACCTCATTTTATTGTTAGCATTGTAATAAAAATATGCATTTTTCTATAGAATTAGTACTAACATGTAATATTGTATTTTTTTTCCAGAACGCTATAGGTAATGACCACGAAGATGATGATATAGACTATGTTTAGATTACATCATATATCAGAGATGATGATGATGAGGATGACGATGGTATTGGTGATGATTATGTGGATGATATTATCAGGATGGTCAAGATGATGATCATGGAAATGATCTTAAGGATGGGCTTGGCTATGATTTTCGTGGTGCTAGCTAGCCATGCGTTATTTTTTATATTTAGTTGAATCTCTTAATATGGTAATCATACATTTGAATTTTAGTTTATTTGAATAATGATGATGATACTATCGGTACTATCTTGTTATCTTGTGAATATGTTGAAAATTGTTTACAAATTTTTTATGAAGAATTATTGTGTATGATGAGATTCCTATTTTTTTATGGACGTTGTGAATTTACCTTAGCATAATGATATCTATGAAACATTTCTATTTGGTAATCTTAAATTGAATTTTAGTTGATTTTATTAAATATGATGATGATATTATCTTTTTTATCTTGTTCTTTTATGCATATATTGAAAATTATCAACATTATTTTGATGGAGAATTATTGTGTATGATGATATTACTATCTTTTGATGGATACTGTGAATTTACCTTAGAATAATGGTGTTATGAAATATTTTGATATGATAATCACACATTTGAATCTTAGTTGATATTATTAGTATTATCTTGTTACTTTATATATGTGTTGAAACCTGTCAATGCTTTTTTATGGAGAATGATTATTTATGATGACATTACTATTTTTGGATGTAATGTTGTGAACTTACCTTGGAATAATGATATCTACGATAAATGTTGATTTAGTAGTAATATATGTATATTGAAAATTGTCAAAGATTTTTTGATGGAGAATTGTTATATATGAGGATACTGTGATATTTTTTTATGAATGTTGTCAATTACCCTTAAATTTGCTTACAAATACTAAGTTATGAATTTGAATTGTGATATATTCTTAAATGTGTTATACATGAAAATACCTACTCATTATCTTGGAGGAGAATACTATGTTGTTGGTTGAAATACCCCTTTCTCCTAAACTATATAAGCCTATAATACAAGTTATGCACCATGAGGACCATGGTATACTAGTCTATAACAAGTTGTCCCCTTCATCTAACTTTTGTTACCAAAATAATAACTACCTAAGAAAAAATTAAGAAACTAAAAAAATAATGCCATGTAGAAAACCTTTTAATATATCATTTTTATTATTCTTTTACCAAAATTGCCCAAATAAATGTCACTTTTATAAAAAATAACCGTCTACATGTATTTTATATTGAAATTAATTTATTAACACAAGATTTAAGAAAACTTCAATTTAAAAGGGAAATTTAAAATATAAATTTAAGATACTCAAATAAATGCACTTTTATCAAAATAACCATATATTTATATTTTATATTTAATTAATTTATCAATACAAGATTTAACAAATTTAAATTAAGAAAGTAAATTTAAAATTTAAATTAAATTTAGGATTTAGGATTTTATATTTAAATTTATTTATTTAACATGCCATGATGTACACTTCATTAAAAATATTCTAGATATTCTAACTTTTATAGATTAAGATATTAATTTTATTTTTAATATTTAATATAGTTTTAGGTCACTTGGGCAGATAAATTAGGTAAGTTATATTATTAAAAAAAAATCCATTGCATAGTCACACCTATATGTCTTTTAAATTTTAAAGGATTTTGATTGGCTTATACATTATGACATGGAAATTCAATGTTAAAATTTTAAAATGTAAATTCCAGGAAAAAAAGCTTGAGTTAACTAGAATTTGACACTCTTGTTCACTTTCAGAAACTCATATGGTGGAATGTGATCTTTTTATCCTCATCTTTAGATTTTTCCTAAAAAATAAAAGCATACAAAAGTGGAAAAGACCCATATAGCATGGGGAAGCTTTTTCCTAAGCACAAAAGCATCTAAAAAGTGGAAAATGCCATTTTTATATGAGGAAACATTATTCACCCAAAAGCTTTTGCCAAAATTGAAATAATGAGGAATTTGGGAAATCTTCATAGCCTTCACTTTCCTATATATTGGAGGCTTGGCCATTGAGGAAATGATGGGAATTCATGTATTGTCATGCTGCTGAAATCTATATTGAGAGGGAGAGTTTTGGAGCTAGGAGTTGTTCATTCTTTACTTATCCTATTTAGCTAATGAATGTATGGGATTTTGGTTTATATTTATTTATTCAGTAATATTTATATGTTTATGATAGTTTCAATTATCAAGATGTTATGTTGTGAAGTTTTGTTTGTTCTCTCTCTTGTGTGTAGGACCAAGATTTGGAGCTATCTAGGAGCACCTCCCAACTACACTAGAAACTCCAACAAGACCTACATGCGAGGACTTACATGAATTCATTCTTCTTTTCTTAATCTATACTCTACATCTTGATCTACTAAGAATCCTGAGCCCTCGAACAACCTTTCTCTTAATCAGTCTATCTTAGGTTTCTAGGATAAACTAAGAGGGTTTTATGTTCATCTAACTGTACATTAAATCCTACAACAAAATGATATTTAGATACTGTAATATATTTCACTATGTAATAAAATTAGTAAAATGGAAGTAAAATTAAAACTCTAAACAAGAAGCCAAAAGTGGATGTAACCATCGATGCAAAATTGGGAGTAGAATTGGATGTTAAGCTAGCCATTAAAAAAAGATGCAAACAATGAGACAAAAGGGGTTTTAAAGTATAATTAAAAAATGGTGTAAAACTAGACACAAAGAAGGGAACAAAATAGGGCATACAAAAAGATACCAAATTGGGCACAAACAGGGATGTAAAAATGGAGGCCAAAATGAGGATGCAAATAATGGTGTAAAATTAGGATGAAAAATTTGGTGCAAAAAGGATGTAAGAAAAGACACAAAACAAGAAGCAAAATGGGACTAAAAAAGGGTGAAACTAAGGATGCCAAAAATGATGCATAACTAGATGAAAATTCAGACTAAAATCTAGGTGCAAAATGAGATGCAAATATGGACACAAAATGTGGCATAAAAAAGCATGCAAATTTGGATGCCAAAAAGGATGCAAAATTAGACACCAAAAATGATGCAAAATTGGACATAAAAAATGGTGAAATTTTGGACATAAAAGTAGAAAAGATGGTGCGAAAATGGGCATAAAATGGCTCAAATTTGGATGCAACATTGGATGCAAAATTAGGTGCAACAAATGATTCAAAACTTGGTGCAAAAACAAATACAAACGTAGATGAAAAAAATGGCTCAAAATTGAATGTAAAATTAGACACAAAATGGGATTTAAAGGTGGACGCAACACATGGTACAACATAGGGTGAAAATTTAGATGCTCAAAAGGATGCAAAAATGGATGCAACAAATGTTGTTAAAAATGATGTTAAATTAGATGCAAAAAATGATGCAAAAATAGGTGCAACATAGGATGCAAAAAAGGGAGACAAATGAAACGAAAAAGTGGATTAAAAAAATGGTGCAAAAATGGATGAAAATTTTGGCATTAAAACAAATTCAACATACGATGCAAAATTAGATGCAAAAATGGTGTAAAAAAAGGCAGAAAAGTTGATGCAAAAATAGATGTAAAAACAAGTACAAAATTGGAAGCAAAAAATGGCATAAGACTAGATGCAAAAACTAGCACAAACTCGATGGAAAAAAGGCACTAGATGAGATGCAAAATATGGTGTAAAACTCGATGCAAATTACGACACAAAAATAGAAGCAAAGAATGACACAAAACAGGAAGCAAAAAATGATGCAAAAATAGATGCAAAAAATGGCACAAAACTAGAAGCAAAACCTGTTGTAAAACCAAATGCAAATCTTGGTGCAAAATATGATGCAAAATTTGGCGTAAAAAAAAGATGCAAAATTTGGCGCAAAAAAGGACGCTTTAAAAATTGTACAATAGAGCCAGATTTAGCGCCAAGTTGATTATCCCAATGAAGAGAAAAATACACTAAAATATGGTGCTAAATCTGGTGTAAATTGCCTATTTTGTTGTAGTGAATCTATGGAAATGGGTACCTGTTCTTGATACTCACCTTGTTCAACTGCTTGTAATCAATACACAACCTGAGAGTACCATCCTTCTTCTTCACAAACAACACTAGTGCACCCCAAGGAGATACACTTGGCCTAATGTATCCCTTATCAAGCATCTCCTTAAGATGCAATTTTAATTCCACCAATTCCAGAGTGCCTATCTTGTACGATTTCTTAGATGTTGATGTTGCTCCTAGTACCAACTCAATAGAGAAATCCACTTCCCTATGAGGTGACAAATCTGAAATATCTACTGGAAATACATCTTGAAATTGTTGCAAAACATGATACCTCTTCAATAATTCATCATCCTTAACATCATTCCCTTTGTCACTGGAGACATGCACTTCAAACAATACACACTCTTTCCTGTAGTTGCAATTAGCCTGTACAATTGTAACCATTCTCACTAATGTAGGCTTCTTCTTTCCCTATAATATTCTCTTCTCTCCATCATCACCCAAGCACTCAATATCCTTCTCGTAGAAATCTACCTTAGTCCTGTGAAGGTACAACCAATCCATACCCAAAAGAATAATGGATGAAGCCAAGGGAAGGGCATTTAGATGTGTTGATGTATGCATACCATTAAGCTCAAATGCACAATCTCTCACCCAATGATCAACTCTTTTCTTAGTCCCTGTAGCCAATCGCACCAACCAAGCCTCTGCTTGCACTTCTTTACTCAAGCCACACTTATCCACCAAGTCAGGATTAACATAACTATAATTAGATCCAAGAACAATCAAAATGGAAACAACTTGATTACAATGCTTACCTTCCATCTCAATAATGGATGCCTAATGGTCCACCTACTTATTATCAAATGTTGCATAAATCCGAGGAATGCTCTGACCAACATCCCCAATTTTCTGTGCCTGTTGAGCACTGTAGAACTTAGGTCCGCCACCCTGATATAATAGAAAATCCTTCTTGCGATGATCCTCGCCACATATCCAACACTGCAACAATTATCTGCCACTACCCTTATTATGTTTCTCTCTAGGTTGAGATCCATGTCCCTTCTCTACTATACTGAACTTCTTGTAAGGGGCCACATTTTCTTTTACACCTACACCTTGAGGTCTTTCTTGCTTCGGAGGCCATTTTCCTTTGGTATTGTCATTACCTTTCTAGTCACGCTTAGGCTCAGTCTTGCGCTTCAACTGCTCATAATAGTGCTTCAACTTCCCAATGACTTCCTCCAATGATCGAGGCTCATCATACTCAATTCAATCATTGAATGCTAATCTCAGTCCATTGATGAACCTTTGAGCCTTCATCTTATCATCCTTAAGATAAGGCACATACCTCAACAATTCCAAAATATTAGTTGTGTATTCTTCATCTGTCATATACCCCATCTTCAGCTGATATAACTCTTTATCATTTCCATCATAATATCTCTCTCACAAGAATTTCTTCCTAAAGAGTCTTTTGAACTCATGCCAGCTCAACTCCTTTGTCCTAATGCCTCTGTCATGCTTCACAACTTCCCACCAAATTTGTGTTTTCCCTCTATCTTGGCCTTCATGTTCTCTGAATAATCATGCAACTCAAAAAACTTCTTCATCCCAACCATTCATGCTTCAGCATCTTTCGGTTTCTTCAACTCTCTATCGAATGTAGGAGGTTTGGATTTCTTCAACTCATGGGGAAAGTAAACCCTCTCGCTCCTCATACAAGGATGATAATGATGATGACCATGTTGTCTATCTAATCTAGAACTATAATAAAACCCATAACCATTACCTCTCCCATCAAGTGTATCCACCCATCTCGCACCTCTAATTGTATCTTCCCTATTTGACATGTGCCCTCCATGAGGCCTGCTACCATATGCCCCATTAGTCCTTTCCTCCTGTCCATAACTGATCCTTATTTATCCCTATATTTTCAAATCTTATAAGATTTGAAGGATCACTGCACTGATCTAAACTTGCTTTTCTTGAGCCCTTGCAAGCCTTTCTTGTGACTGAATTATCCTGTCATTATCCACCTTGAAACTCTTGATTTTTTCTTTTAGAATTCTCAAGGTGTCTGCTATGTTAGGAGAGTAATCTTCCCCATGCTACTCTACTAATCTATAATGAGAGTCACGTGAATTGTAATCCACCATTCCACTTGTCACATTCTATCTTCTTCTTCCCGCAAACATACCATGTTAGATAAAACCAAATATAAACATAATCCAACATGCCTCAATGAAGTTCAAGGGAGGCTACCTCATCTGCACAAATCAATCTAAATTAGTACAATATATATAATCACACTAACTTACCAACCTGTCGACATCATGCATGAAAACTCAACTGTAATACTAGCTATATACATGAAAACTATAGGCACTACAATGCAAGCATACAATTGACATTCATGCATAAAAATCACATCCTGCTCATTTAGTCCAAGTGTCTAAACCTGGAAGATATGTACCAATCTGTAACAAGCCACCCCACATTTACCCTCTTTTACAAGCCCTCTGGGTAAATGTGAACTGACATGCCACTATGACATGATCCAGCCTCCTAGTTCTAGTTAAGGAAGTGGGGCCCACAACTAAGACTTACTGACCTTCCTCAAGAACCACATATCACTCAAAGGTTGAACAACCACCCCAAGTGACCAACCCTTTAGATGGAACACTTTTTCTTTGAACTAGACCTATAACCATACCCTTGACACTATCTGCATGTGGTTGCAAGCCTCGAACTACACTCACAAGCCTTGCTCAATGTGGTTATGACCCCAAATATCCGTTTCTGAGCATGCAGTCCCAAGATCTGAGCCGCCTTTTCAGGACAACCTTCAAGCCACTTCCCATAACCTCTTGTAACTTCCCAGCATCACACTTAACATGATGGAAAAGCTAAACATTCATAAGAAACTTGACCTAGACTTCCTAGAACACACCAAACATTTCGTCAAACATATGGTAAATATGTAAGCTATAGGTCATGAATGCATATCTGAATGTAAATCTCTGTACTTTAGCTGAAAATCACCGAGAAGGTCTAATTCCCTCTCAATTAGTTACAACAACACTTGTTAGCCCATGCCTTAATCAACCATTCATCAACTTATCAAAGCATAACAATAGCCATAGCTAGAACATGTTATGGAACCATGCTTATAACCAACATATAACCAAAATTTTAACCATGAAAGAACAACCATCAAGGCAATTAATAACATGTACAATTGCTTATAGAGTACAACAAAAAAACAACTCTTATTAATTTATGCAAAAGGCGACCAAGTTAGGGACTTCCACGTACCACCTAACCATATATTGAATTGAACCAAACCTTTCTTTTAGCCGATCACCCTCAAACTATCATGATCTCACCTAAACTGGTCCCGAGATCACTAAACCAAACCAAGCTTGGATGCCTCAGAATTTCTTCCCCATCCTTTGAGGAATTTTCTTGTCTCCACCCACCTATCAAGGGCTTCCCAAAGAAAACCATCTCCACCCCCAACCCTTGGGAGTTTTCCTGAGACCACCTCACTCGAATACAAAACCTTTTGACAATCCAAAGCTTAACCAATAATGAATCCCATCACACCACGACTATCCATAAAATGGCAAGGCAAGGCTAAAACCACTTCCAAACTAGTAAAAACCCATGCCAATAACATATGAACCAAATACACAAATGCACGAACCATGCATTCACACCCTAGCTAGGGAATCACACATGCAAACCTGTTACCTACAAAATCTTCCTATTGAAGTCGTTGAGCAAACCTTTTCCTTGCTTTCCTTTGCTTGTCCTTGCTTATCCTTTTCCTTCCTTTTCTTACTTGCTTTCTCTTCTTGGTGCTCTCTCTTTCTCTGAAACTAATTCCAAAGCCAAAACTAACAAAAGTTGTGAACCAATCTTTGAAGCCTTTTTATTACTGATATGTTTATTTCCTTTATTTTCCTTCTAATTTCTCTCTCATGTAAAACTGTGTTGCTTCACCTTCCTTCTCTCATATTTTCCTTTATTTTCATAAATAAATGCCAATTAATATCTCCTTACCTTTGCCAATTTCCTTAGCGATTAATAAACTGAAAGTGATGCCCACTATAGTGTGTTGCCAAACATTTAGCTTGAAATATGTGTCCCATAACCTTGGTCTTATTATCTTCACCTTTATGATCTTTTATTACATACAACTTTAACTCGGGGCTATTACATAAAATATATAAAACTTGTAATCAACTGAATATATTCAATCAAAATGAATAGAAATGTCATAATTATTTTTTTAATAATAAATATATGAAACTTTATATATATAATAATATATATATATATATATATATATAAATATATATATATAATTATAAATATATCAAACTTCTGCTGAAATTTTATTATTCCATTTGAAAAAATAGGTAAAACAGTGGTAGACTTTATAACAACAATAAATACTAAATTAACATTTAATTGAAAAATTTCCTTGATTAAAATAATTATATAACTTTATTTATTTATATAATTATATATATATTTTCAATTAAGTAATAAAAATAAATTTATTAATTAAAAAAATATATTGTTTTTAGAGGAGAAAAAATGTTGATTTTATTTATGTAGTAAAATCAGTACACCTAGGTCCATCAAGATGCAACATAAACCTGAGGAAAGATACCAGAAATATAAGGTGTTGTGACAGGAAGTGGTCCATGTTACCATTAGAGTAAAACATAATCCAAAACATAGATATATGTAGAGCTCATTATCAATAACAGTCCATGAAAGTGACCAAGCAACAAGAGAAAAACATGTTCCCAGAAATCCCAGATGTAAAAACTAGCATAATGATGAAAAGCAAAAGAAAGACAGTGAAATCAGTGTCAAGGAAATGACATGTGACCAACATCCAACAAGTCTCCATTTTCCCCCAGTGAAATATAAAAGCCCTCCAATGGGTTGGGGAATCCAAGCTTAGATAAAGCATCAACAACCTTGTTGTGTGCCCTGCGTAGGTGTTGATAGGTAACCCCCTGTAGAGAATCCCGAAGACATTTGATACGCTCCAATCAACCCTGTAGATGTGGATGAGAAATGTGTGAAGATCCAAAAACATGATTGATGATAGCTTGGGAATCTCCATATATGTTCATGTGTTAAATCTCTAGATAATCCAAAAACCATAGTAGGCCCCAAAGTGCCATAGCCTTTGCCTTCATGTTAGTTCTGTCTCTGCCACTCCAATGTATCCTATACTGTGTGCAGTCGTCCATGCAAATCCAAATCCCACTATTTTCTTCTAAGTCATTTTTAGAGTTTCAAAATAGAATTTTGATTGAAATGAAGATACACTAGACTCACTATTATGCCAAGTGCTATATTAACAAACATGTGTATTTGATTATTGAACATATGTATGTAATTTGATAGGATTTGTATGCTTAACTCTTTTACTATTTCCCAAGCTCTCTTAAATTTTTCTCTTCACATAAGTACTCAATACTTCATACTTCATGGGGTATCATAGCATTAAAATTTTCATTGCAAGAGTAGTTTCATTATTAAGAGTGGCTTATCGAAGTCTTCTGATAAGTCCAATCCTAACAAGGTCTATTTCATCTAAGCAAACCTACTATCCTAAAAATGATATCTTGAAACTAATTCTAGAATCAAATATAAGGGGCCCCTTTATTAGAGGCACCTTGTTGATATATATAATAGAAATGTTTATAATAATTGGTACAACCCAAATAAATAGAAATGAGTCAATGTACCTAAGAAAATAGCTAGAATGAGCATTTTACACTTTCCTCAATACATTGTGTGCATTTGGATGCCTTAAGGAGATGGGAGACTTTGCTAATATTTCTTTCTTTACAACATGCCATTCCCAAAATTTCTCCCAACATTAACATTATCTATGTACAATGAAATATCCAAACAATTTTTGAGACATTTTTTGTGCTAGAAATAACCTCATAACCTAGAATCTAGAAAATACACCTCACCCACACACATATAAAATTGTACTAGGATATAAAAGGTTAACCCTAATGATTTTATATTCAAAGCATAGCAAAACCACATCTTAAAAAAACAAAATTGTAGCACAAAAAAGGTTCCTTTTTTCCATTTTCTTCTTAAAATGAGAAAATTCAAGCTAATCATACCCAAATCCACAAATGCATAAAGGATACTGATTTTTATATATTAAAAGAACACAATCGCATGATTTTTAAATCATTGTGGACATTTCATTAAAAGAATTTGTCACCACAGATCTTCTAATATTCTTAAAAACTTTGTTATGTAGGTTTATTCCTTGGATCTCAAATTTATTATCACTAACTTATTACTCAAATTTTTTAAAAATAATTGAAATACAAAATGAGAGAATAAGAAACTGAACACACTATCCACATAAATAAACACAAGGCACATATTGGGAACCCAATATGGGATAAAACCCAACAACAAGGTGAAGCCTATCCTTATCTCTCTTTTATTTAGTTATGAAAATGAAAATACAAAGAAATGGACACTCATTGTGGAGTTTCCTATGATGTCATGTCTTGAAGCACCACTACAAAATCTTCTTCCTCCTTTAATATGCTCTCATATCTCACTCCTAGGTGCTTTGCTCAATTATGGAACAAGTATAATGTGAAAAGAATGGAACCCCCTCTTCTTCTAATGAATCACTATTTAACATAGTTTGATAGCCATCTAGGGTTAGGGTTTTTTCATGTTTCAATCCTCAATTATGTTAGGGTTTTGTAACTTTTAAAATATTCTTGAAATTCCACACGTGAATAGACCTACATATGAATAGTGATGGTTGATGTTGTATTCATTTGATGCTAGAGTGGTCAACAAGGTAGGTTAACTTGCAGTAGAAATAACTTTTGTATAGGAATTTTGAATAAGATGATTTTTGCACCATTGGAAAAATACTAATATGTATAAGAAGGTCAAGGAGATAGAAACAATGCTGGCAAAGTTTTGACCACTAAAAGGTCATTTGATGGCTCAAAATGGCTTTAGAAGTTTTTGGACCCTAAATCTCTATCAAGGTAAAGTGGACTTGGTGAAAGAGTTAAAGTTGTTAGGTCCACAATAGTGACTTTTAGGCACATGGTTTTGGTAGCTTGTCATATTAAAGCCCATGGATCACAAGTGATGAAGCCTTTGAAAGAGCTAGAGATTCTCTATTGTAATGTGCCCCGTTTGAGCTAGGATGTTGCTTCGCTTGGATGCTTTAAGTCAAGGCAGGGATACATTTAGTCATAAGATAATAATAAGTCTATTATAAGGCTAGTTTTTCCCTTTTCCCTTGTTGGAGTTTTCCAGGGTAAATCATGGCGTTCATGGTTTATGTGTACTATTATTATGTATAATTTTTATCATTATTTCTCTCACATTTGTTTTAATCCTAACAAGTGGTATTCGAGCCAAGGGATCAGACTTGTAGAAGGAGGAAATGGTTGTATACATGAAGAATGTTTGAGAGGAAATAAAGGTCTAGCAAGGTGAGATGTAGCAACAAAAGCAGGATATGGTAGGGAAAGCACCCAATGTGAGTAGGTTTGCATACATGTGAGAATGGTGGCATAAGTAAAAGTACAGTAAAAAAAATATAAAACCAAAATAAAATACCCTTACATGTATATGGGCATACCACTATAAGACTTGGATAGGCATGTGTATTTTTCTCGATAAAGTCTTGGAGTAGATCTAGGCGATAAGAGAGGACAACATATGGATTTCAGTGAAAGATTCAAAATTATTAGGTCCATACCACATGGTTTTGGTGGCTAGTGGTGTTATAGACCATGGATTACACGTGATAAAACCTTTAAAAGGGTTGGAGGTTCTCCATTGTAACGTGCTTGAGTTTTGTGGAAGGCTCACTTAGCGCGACAAGGATGTTGGCTAACTTGGATGCTTTTAAGCAAGACATGGTTGTCTCTAAGCCATAAGATAATAATTAGGTCGATAGGCCTTCCTTTGAAACAAGCTTTCGTCGTCCTTTTGTTCCTAACGTTGACACCTGGCGGCACGTTCAGCCGGTCTACAATCCTCTGACATCTGTCCACCGAGTTTATGACACAATACTGGGACATCTGTCCGCCGAGTTTATGGCACAATGCCACGAGTTTACGGGATGCATGCCCGCTGGTTTCACGCTTAGCGCCATCACATGGCACACCACGTGGGTTCTGTCATTAATTCTCTTCCTCGCAAGACGTCCGCTCACAGTTTTTCCCCTTCGTTCACCCGCCCAAATCGATGGTAAGAAGCCTGCGATCTGACGGTGGATTAGCTGCTGGGCACTTTACCCTACTCCGGTTAGCTGATGGACAAGGTCGCACTGTTAGTTTCTCAAACAGAGTAGCAGAGCACTTGCTTGCTTGCTGCATTGTCTGGCCACACAACAGTAAAAACCCAAGAGAGAATGTCATGCAAGAAGTATGCACACGCATTCCTGGAATCTGTGTATGCATCTTTTTCATATAATTTTATCACGAAATTGGCTCGGTGCTTTGACATGCCTTTGAACATTGTTGCAGGTTAGAAGACATTTCAGGCTAGGGTTATTGAATAGACTTGATGAGATAGTTGTATTTGATCCTCTTTCTCATGATGAGCTCAAGAAAGTTGCTAGACTACAGATGAAAGATGTAGCAATTCGTCTTGCAGAGAGAGGCGTTGCTTTAGGGGTTACAGATGACGCTCTGGATCTTGTTCTTCAGAAAGGCTATGATCCTGTAAGTATCACCTTGTTTCTTTTTTATTCAATCTAACTTGCCAGGGTATGTACCCCGACCCTAATAAACTTGACACTGCATCTCCTTGACGAGTCGCTTCTCCCTTTCCCTATTGCAGGGGACATGACCCACTCCTTGGAAACATGTCTCCACATCATAGGAGATGTTGTGGGAGGGTTCCCTGATTAAATTCGACTTACCTCCCTTTGAAACAATCTAGAATTGCGATTTATATGTTCTATTCTGATGCCTGGTATTTTTCATTCATAATGTTTGCTCGGTATTCTTCATGTATAGTGATTTTATTCAAGGTCTGATTTCTATTTTCCATGCCCTGTCATATAAACCTGTGTGGAAAGTTATTCTAGGAGTTTGATGTTTTGCAGAGTTTTGGTCGTGGTGGCCAACAGTGAATATTAAAAGAGCAGGACTTTTCAGTTTACAATTTCATTTTCTCAGATTTTCAATTCTCTCAATTTTCGCTTTCAGTTTCAGATTTTCCGATTTTCACATAATATTCTTCATCCAAACTTTCACATAATTAGTGAAAGCAGCAAGGAAGAAGGGACAACACTTTAGCCCTCTTCAATGTGTATTACATCCATAATTTCTATTGAAATACCAAGACATTGCAACCCTAAATGACGGAAAGGGCATAGTCTAATTCTAGCTAAAACACCTCATTCCCCAATGGTTTTCTTAGTTTCCAATGAATTTTCGTCAAACAATTTGCTGGAAATTTGAAACAGCAGTATCAAGCAATTTATACATCTCATCAATTGATCACTGCATCCTCGGAGATATGGTAGTGTTTTTGAACTAACCCAAATGCTTAAAATTACAATACGAACAATTTATTATTCAGAACTTAAGTTCTACAAATCAACAAATGCCAGCAAAGCAGCAGCAATTTAGTTGGTCTTTAGATTACGCCAACAAAAAGGGCCTACAGTAAAATGTCCAGCTCTAGAGGTACATGTCCCCTGCTGAATACTCCGACGCTAAGCAGCCCCATCTACCATCCCAACCAGTGTCCCATACAAACGATAAAATAAACCTTCAACATGCAAGAGAATCACCATCACACATAAGAGATAGAATAACCTTTAAAGTGAAAAAATTGCATACCATGCCTATAATTTCTGGGATAAGCAACTAGGTTGGCCTTAACTATTCAAACCCCTGCAGATTCCTATCACCACCAGAACAAAGACACAAACCACAATCATAGCCAAGCGGAACACAACAGGCTCTGAAATTCGCATAAGAATAGTTACACAGCAATTTTCTCAACAGGCCTTTATGAAACCTTACATTACAGACCACCATGAGCTTTCCCCCCTTCAGAATTTACAAAGGGCTCTAAATCCCTTCAATTTTGCAGATATCAGGATGACTGCCAATCGCAGTCTCAGTCAGGCATACAAATTTGAACCACAATTTCTGAAAACACAAAAAACTTTTTTACCTACTTGCAAGCGCATCAATATTTTACCAGACATCACAATATATCGTGATGTGTGTAAGTTGGCAATAATATAACCTTAAAAAATAGCAAAATTTTTCCTGCCAAAGAAATACCGTAATAATTTCGGACTGTTGGAAAATATCCCGACACCATGTCAAGAAATTGACTTTTTTAAACTCTTTTTCAGAACTACCTGCCCGACGGGGTTTGAGACCAAAGGACCAAAAATAAAATGCTTTCACTTTCCATCAACAGTTTATGAAACAGTGAGGGATTGATTCCCATCAATGATTTTGATACTTTCAGATATGTGTAACAAGTTCAACATCATTCCTTTTTGGTTCTTTGATAGATTTTGAAATGTACATCAGTTTTCTCTCTTTTGCCTTATTTTTAATATAATATCTATCATTGATTTAGATTTCTTTTCTTTTACCTGCAGGAATTTTAAATTTTGAATCCTGATTTCCAATTTTTCCATGGGTTTAACCATTACTATCTGAAAACGCCAAAAGCTTTGGACCCTATATGGAAATCTGAAAACGCCAAAAGCTTTGGACCCTATATGGAAATATGATGATCCCACTGATGAACATAATGAGCAAAAGTTGAAATGCAAGTTATGCAGAAAGGAAATGACCAAGGAGAATCACCAGTTACAATACCACCTTGCACAAATCTTAACTGTGACCCCTGAAATCATTCATAGTGCCATTAAATCACTTGAATATGCAATAAAATTACCATCTCTTTCAGCACTTTATGCATATTCCCTGTGTAATCATTCATATTTTAGTGGGTTGCATGAAATCTACACTAGCATGTTATGACTATGATATTGGGAATCTATTGCTACAGAGAAAGGCTTTCAAAATGTTACATTCAATTAGTAATTTTCATCTGTCAAGAATCCATGAAAGACTGAAAAAAGATACTACCTTTTATTCAAAAGTAGGTTATAAAAGAGCAATTGGGCCATCAACAATTAATGCAATGTCAATTAATGCAATGTCATGGATGAAACACTTCTTTTCAAAAGATGGAGAGTGTATGCCAAATAAAGACATAATACATATTCCAGATAATTTCTCAAGAAGAGAAATCTTTCTCTACAACTTATACAGAGAATATGCATAAAGTGCTGAAAGAGATGGTAACTTTATTGCATATTCATATTAGAATTTAGATCACTTGCAAGATTCGACATGGACTACTACAACAAACACATCCAATTCCTCAAACATGAGACAATCATGCTTGTGTACTTGATGGATATCATTCATTAATCATATCACACCATACTAAATTTCCTTACCTGTATATGTTTTAGAATATTGAAATTTCCCATCAATATAGTCTAATAACAGCTAGGATAGTTAGATTTCAGTTATATAATAAGCAGAAACTTGTTACATAAAATTCATTTTTCATAATGTTCATAAACCCCACAGAGAAGCAAGGTGAAATCTGAATCTGGTGTTCCATCTTAATAAAAAAATTCAGTTATATAATAAGCAGAAACTTGTTACATAAAATTCATTTTTCATAATGTTCATAAACCCCACAGAGAAGCAAGGTGAAATCTGAATCTGGTGTTCCATCTTAATAAAAAAAAAAACTATGAAAATTGAATGATAACAAAACGTAAACAAACTTATCAGGGCCAAATAAAGTATAAGAAATCCTATCATCACAATATGAAGTATAATAAACCAGTTTGACTTCAATCAATCAAACACTAAGACAAACCAATAAACAATCAAGAGAAATCAGATCTTTTAAGGTCTAAATATTTTTAATAATATGCAAGGATTCACACTCAGTGGTAAACTCACTCACTCATTAACAATCCAAAGCTGTAGATGCAGCTCTTGCAAATCACCACATATTTCATAGAGGTAAAAACTTCCGAACCAGTCTACATGGTAAAAACGAAGCAATCTTCCAACTTTCATTACTGATAACCAAAACTAGCTGCTGCATCCACATCAAATTATTCCTAAAATTGCCAATAAGGAAAAGCCTACATCAAACAAAATCTATCAAAATCCATTTTATCGTCCAACAGTAAAAATGTCCCAAATCGAGTAACCTTCCCATGCCCACTACAGTTTTGACCATACATTAGGTAAATGGCATATCGATGACCATACTTTGGGGACTATGACAAAATCCACCAATAATGCTAATTAGCGCATAATAAACCAACGCTCTGAGCAACTTTCTTTGTTCTAATTTTAAAATAAAAGAAAAATTACTAAATTAGAGCCAATCATTTAAGCCTTCACGCCCAAAAAATACTTAAAACTTTGGAAACCCAAAAAATACTTAAACCTAGGAAACCCCCTCAGTTTTTCAAAATACATAAAAATCAACCTAACTTAGGTTATTGTCAACATAATTCAGTAATATTTTATTCATTCGAAGAGGGAGAGGACATTGGACATTTGCATACAAACCTTCAATGAGCTTCGTAACATAGCAAATGTCCTACTCCACGCCACGGAATGCTCACTGAAATTGCTCTTTACTTTCAACATCCAAAGACACCTGTTCTCTAGACTCATAATGCATTTTCTAGAGAACAAGAGTCTTGTGGAAGTGGAGAGTAATTGTAAGGTCTTCTTGACATATAGGCTACTGTAGAACTCGCGTCCTAACCCAAAAAGCACTAAAGGAAAAACAGAAAAGATACAAATGCATACCATCCACTCCAAAGAATGGCATGGGAGATACATTTATAAGGGCATCATCATTCATGAGGGAATGGAAAGGCCGCCATAACAAAGACGATTACGGAAGCATAGGGTTGGTAATATCAAAGCCCGGGGACTTTTTTAAATCTTATACGATCGCAGGAAAACTCCATAGCATAAGCCATAAAAATGGCAATCACATTAATCAACGAGCAGAGAAACAAAGCAAAATAATTAGAAAACAAGATTTCCGCAGATCACAAGTAGTATCTCACGGATTCGCAATTTAAGATCTCTATTCTATGGGGTGGTGGTATAATGTCAATCCAAGTTCAAATTCCACTGGTAAAAAAGTTGCATCCAAGACCAGTTGAAAGTCATGGTAACCTGACATGTAAAGATGCAGCGCATCAAATCGGAAGTGGTTCTTTTTCAGGCAGGCCTCAACTATTTGTTTCTAAAAATGACGTGTTATAATGGATTCATCAGTCGGTTCAGGGGGATTTCTATGCAGGTTGATTGTTTGGTGGGTGGTGACGTGTTATAATGGATTCATCGGTCGGTTCAGGGGGATTTCTATGCAGGTTGATTGTTTGGTGGGTGGTGCTGGGTTATTGGTCAGCAAGGAGACATATGTTGTGTTGTGCGTGGAGGGATAGCAAGGAGACATGTGTTGTGGGTGGAGGGATTTCTCTGAGCGCCTAATGTTTGGATAGGATTGACAGAATAGGAATAAATTAGAAGGATGATGAATTTGCTATTGGGTAGTTATAGGAGGGTGAGAAAATGGCCCTCTTATGTCGACATTTTTAGATAGAAACTGAGAGTTGAGATTAAGGATGATTTGTGTAACAAATTTCGTGTTAATGAATGCCTGGTATTACCCACAAAGCAAGTTGACTCTTGATTGATATCAATCAACGTGTTGTATGGAATTTCTGGTTTGTGCTTGATTTATGGAACTTTTATTTTCTAGAGATACATTTGATCAGCCTCTTTTTCTGTGGTGTTGTGCCATTTGTTCATCATATTTGGGTTTCTTTGCACATTAGATTTATCCAATATTCTGTGTCTGGCAGTTGGCGACATACTTTTAGAGTATTGCCATATGAATTAGGTTATCTTTCGCACTCCCAAATGTATGTACTGAGTTTGAGGGTCCATGTTTTTAGTAAGGGTTTTGTTGCGCTTTGGTAATAGCCTCTAATAATACTTCTTCTGGTGCTATCAGGAATGCCTGATTACATATTTGTACGACTTAAACTGCTCTAAAGTGATTCAAGATCAGTGTGAAGCCTTGGAAGTATTCCGAGAGTCTACTTTAAAAAGGTCTGAATACAAAATTCTGAAATGCTGATATGCTTTGACACTGCATTTGGTGAGAGACACTACACAAATAGCAGATGTATTATTTGAGATAATTTTTATTAATGTTCAGCAAATGATCAAAAACTCATTGGAATGAAAAGAGTACATGCAGTGTAGATATAGTGTGGGAGTGTGAAGGGCCTGAAGGTCCTAGATCAATACTGAAAATGAAAATAGTTAAAGAACTATGTGGGAAGGAATATGAAATATGTGGAAATCCTGGAATCAATCCACAACCCTACGAGCAAATCCAATAGAAATTCTCTACCTCATAATCTGAGGAAGGCACCCTATAGAAATATCTCTTTTACTATTGATGAGCTCAGTAGATGATTAGTTATCACACAGTGGTAGAGTTAGAGCTTTATACATAGGTCAGAGTTTGTTTTATATAATTATGGATTTTCTTGTATGTGAAAACTTGTATTTTACCCTTTATTGGGAAAATTGAGAAAACGGAAAGATTGACTAATATTTATTAGTTTTGTAGCTTCTCTTCATTTGCATGTTATTGGATTTGCCTGATGTCGTTCATGATGTGGACAATTAGATATCTTTTTGTATATTGGTATCAATAAATGTAGATAAATATCTGTAAACATATTTCTCTCCATTTGCGTTTACAATTTAATTGACATTCATGACGTGGACAATTCGATATCTTTTCTATATAATGATTTAAATAAATGTAATTATAAATTTTGAATTGGAATGTTGTGGCATGGCAATTTATTTTGGGTGCACAGGATTTGTATGTTTTTCTTATTTGTTCTCTTTTCTTAATATTTTGTAATGATGAATGAAGAGAATTTTGAAACTATTTGAATTTCCAGGATGGTCGTAAAATCAACGTCGGAGATTGTGCACTCTTTTCAGGGTGGTAATGCATTGCCTTTCATTGGGATTATTCATTGCTTGACTTCAGATGAAGACGATCACGTGAAGCTAAGTGTAAACTGGCTTTATCGACCAGCTGATGTTAAGGTAGGAAAAGGGGTTTTGCTTGAAGCTGCACCAAACGAGGTCTTCTATTCATTTCACAAAGATGAGATATCAACTGCCTCATTGCTTCATCCATGTAAAGTTTCATTCCTCAGGAAAGGCGTTGAAATTCCTTCAGGCATATCTTCATTTGTGTGTAGGAGAGTTTATGACACTACGAACAGGTGTTTATGGTGGTTAATTGATTAAGACTACACTAATGTAAGTTTTCCCACACCATACCTGGTTAAATGATGGAAATTGGGCACTTGTTTAGATTTTCATTTTTTCTATTTGTATATCTAAATGTCATGCTGGGTACGCTAAATACATGTTTGAAGGGGTGTTTATTTTGGAGGAGTATTGTTGTCCTCAATGACTTGAGAATCAGCGTATGAGCAACCTATGATGATCAAAGTTCAAATTTGTCTATGATGCAGTGCAAGTATATAACACGTCCAAAGTTATTTGGACTCAAGGATCGAGGTTTCACAAACAAGATTAAATTGATGAATATTTTTGATATTTCATATTATTGACAAAAGACATTCAATTAGCATCATATCTATTGATGCCAAGTTGTTGGTCCCTAAAGAAATCAGATACTGGATATTGTAGAAGTTCTTCTTTACAAGTGAAACATATCTTGCAGATATTGGATAATTGTTTTTGTTTATTTTTTCTTTTCCCTCCAACTTTCATTTCCGAACATTTTTTTCCCACTTTTTCCATTTGATATAATTGCTATTTGGAGCTAATTTCCAATTTTAAAGCAGTCCAGGGTTACTCTACATTGGTGAACAAAGTTAAATTGAAGGTTTAAAATTTAAATGGATTTGTTGTGGCAAGGTCCCATTCTTGTTGAATTCTTCGGAAGGGGAGTGTCTTTTGTTTTATTGATTGGAAACCTATCCAGGCTGACTTTTTAGATTACGTTATTTGACAGTGACATGGATTTAAATAAAGAGATATAAGGGGAGGTGCAACTTTTGTGAATGATTTCTTCCTCAACACTATTTTGTAGGATGGCTTGTTTGTGTAAAAGTTTTCGTCTAATTAGCCAGTAATCAGTTATATAATTTCAATGATAGCAGTTTGCAAAAAAATTCAATGATACAATTTGTTGCTTTAAAATGCCCAAGCAGTGAGTTATAACATTTACTCACGCACTTAAAAATTTGGAATTGGTTTGATCTTGATCCTCTCAATGATTAAAGTATTTTGTTTGATCTCAGAGTAGTTCTTTCAATTTGGTTGGTTGTATATTTATTATTTTGAAAGATGTACTTCTTTCAGGACTATTCCTTATAGCAGGCAACTATTAGCTTATGAAACTAACCCAACGCCTAATCCTATATTCATCTAGGACTGTACATGTCTTTGAAATTATCACAATTTAATAATCTTATCGGCCTCTCTTTCTTTTTTTGTTATATGAGGGGGGTGTCGAGGCTTCAAACTTCTCGGGATTCAATCAAAGATCGACTACAGAACTGACACATTCGAGGTGCTCGTGATTCATGAGTAGAATCATGAGAAGAGTATTTTTGGTTTCAACGGTGATGTTGTAATGTACTCTATACATATCTCTAACTTTGACATATTTGTGAGCTTATAATATGTTACAATGTTATCTTTTTTATCATTTTCATCTAAACGTGTATTTACATTAAGAATGTTTTGGATTTATTAACATAGCAAATCATAAGTTTCCATAAATTAAAAATGAAAATTTGTATGGACAACTTTCTTTTTTCTTGGTAGAATATTTGGATTTTGCTCTATGTATGTGCATAATTCTTTCCAAAGGCAATTTGTTTGTGTAATTGGCTTGCTTTTCGCTCCCTAAGTATTCAATCTGGTTGGGTAGAGAAGCATTGTCAAATGGTAGGGGATAGTCATGGTGGTTATTGCCTTGGTCACTAGAAAGCTTCGTAGATGCTTGGCCATCTATAGAGGTTTCTTAATTTTGGGTAATTAACTTACTCTAAAATGAAATAAAACATTCAATGTGTTCCGTGTAATATAGATATAAACAAAACATCTAAAGAAAAGTAATTGCACAATGATCCAGTCCAAGAAAACAAGGTTTTCCACAAACCAATTAAGACTTTCAACCTTTTCGGCTTATTTTCTTATATCAAACATTTGTGTAGGGTTTCAACCAATTAACATTTCATTGAGTATATATCTACAAATCAAGGATTTTGGGATCAAATCCCACAAAGCAATTCTATACCTACTCTTCAAATTCCTTCAAGCTTTTGAAAGTAAAACCAATGAATTATCAATATAATTTTACAATAATAAAAAACAATTAGAAGGCCTTTAGCCAGCTCAAATTGCTCATCTGTTAGGCTTGAACCAACATCTCTTCTAGAGATATTCAACAATTCTAATTTAATAATCCTATCGGCCTCTTTTTGTACCTTTTGGGACAATTGCTAGTAATAACCATGAAATAATTAGCTAATGGCTAAATATCACGTTAATATTTTTCTTCATACTTTACCTTCTCTCATACTTTTGGCATGAATGGCTACGAAGCTCATACGAGTACTCCCTTATTTAACCGAGGGCTTAAACTAGTCACGTAAATATAAAAAACCATCACAATACTCGAATTGCTAATGGTATTTGATTAAAAGTTCGATCGCATCGAAAGTACTGCCATATTTTGAATTTTTTAATATAAATATAATGTAACATACCTCTTGAGACTACCTTGAGAATTAGCTACTGCGCTTTTTATTCTGCAAATTTTTTTGAATTATAGTTAAGATTCGACCCCTATAGACACTATATTTAGTTTGTAATTATATAAATCTTTATTATTTATATAACATAACCCATAGTCTTATCTATTTAACAACAATATAGGTGGATCTATGATGTGGAATTTTAGGTTCATTTATAGAACAGTCAATCTCTTGTCATACTTCACAATTAGGAGAAAGAATTTAATTATAGTCTGCAGTCAGCAACATTCTTTGACAACCTCATGCAAGTATTTGAAATCCTAGATAATCGTTAACCAAACATTGCTTTGAGATTATGGTAACTAGCATGGCAACATGGCTAGGAATCATGGTCATAATCCTACGTACATAGTTAAAAGGTTTAGTGATATAACTTTTATGCAACATGCAATAGCAGTTAGACTAGCATGGCTTAGAAATATAATTCTTTTGACATGGATGGCTTAGAAAATATTGAATCATTGATTATATCATTTAGGAGCATTATCGCCTAACTGGTTTGCATGCATCAACATCTCATACCATTAGTTATCTCATAGATTAATCTATATATTACCATCTCATAAAGTTAATTTCATAGAAACATTAATTAAATCATTAACATAAACACCCTGTAATTATCTTTCTCCAAATCAAATGGATGTTGCCATATATGTTATGCACAAAGAGTTGTAGTAGATACCCTTGCTGCAACTGCATAGCCTAGATAATCTACACCTTAGTTTATATTGTCGAGCCTTAACTACTGTTAACCATTTTACAAAGAAGCTCAAGCATGACTATTTACCTTAACGAGTGATTAAATATACCAATACTACATAACATCTACACATTGATCCTTTAATAACCTAAATTATAATTTCATTGCTATGCCAAAATTGTCACATGCATCTGTATAACATTATCTCATAAAGGCCATGAACATAAATAAATTTACTCATGTATAATAGTCACATGTAATTCCTTCAATAATTCTCATAGCTAGAAAACTCATGTAATTTATTTCATAAGCTAAATGAATTTGAAACAAAAAGGGAAGAAAGCATCATACAAAACATTTTACACAAATGAATCCCATTAAAACATAACTTGGAGAGCGAAGCACCACCGCCGAACCACGAATCACCCCTAATTCCCCCCAAGCTGAGGTTCATTCCATGGATCAACTGCCTCGAATTAATCTATGCGAAGGGTATTTAAAACTCTCTTTCATGATATAGTTTCCATTAGTGACATCCCGCTTTTATTAATTTTTCCCATTTTCCTAGGCCTTTGTCAAAAAAACTCGCCTTTATCTCCCACGAGGAATTTCCTCATAAAAGCTTGCCTTTATCTCTCATAAGGCTTTTATGTTTCTTCCTTGATGGATATCTATCTCCAATCCATCTGATGGAAATTTATCTCCAATCCATTTAGGATATCTACAATCACATATGGAAGGTTATCATGAAGTATTTATTCCTATCCCATTTCTTAATGGGATTTGTCAAGAATCTCATCTCTTGGTGTATCGTTTTTCCAAGTGATTTATTTATTAATTTTTTTAATAATATATACTTGCTTTCCCTACTAAACATCAGACCAAGCTTTTCTAAAATTAGGTTTACAATAGTCTAACACACAAGGGAGGGGTGTTACATACTCCCCCCCTAAATTTTACACTGTCCTCGATGTATAACTGTATCCTCATTCACAGGTAGCTCTCCTTGAATCCACAACTTCTATGGCCTTGCCATCTGATGCAAATCTACCAATATATATATATATATCAGTTACAAGGACGGCTCCCAACACCTCTCCTTCCATAGATACATGTAACATTGGTTTCAAACAATTCGTAAGAAATTTTAGATGCAGAAATTCAACTTCATTTACCATAATCAATATCTTGATAAATGATATTGCTAAAGCAGCTCTGGCTTATATTTCTCATTATTCATTTTATTTGAAGAATGCATGTTATCTCCCTGCTTCCTTCCAAGCCTTTATGTCCTTGCCGAAGACTTTCTTTTTCTAGCTCCTCTTCTTTCAACAAGTCAACTGGTATATTTTTCCAAATCAATAAGCATAACATATCATAACAGGTTATCTCATTTACAACCATCATCATCATATGTACCAAACTAAAAATAAACCACAATTACTTATCCTTGAGTCTCTTTTTATTTTCCTTCTTCTATGCAACCTCCAAATAGATTGCTCTGCCAGACACCCACCCAGTGTCTTCATGCATACCTACATAGAAGGTGCATTACACACATAGCTATACATATCATGTTTAATCATGCCATACACAATTTTATACTAGTACCATATGTACTGCTTGTACATAGTACAATTTGTATTACTACATATCCTACCAATGTGCATAGCATCACCTGGATGGCATAGACTTATCCACATATTTTTAATCATGCTAGTAGTATGTAAAACATTCCTTCATGTATTTATGGTAAGTAGAACAATTGTTCTCAATTTATAGGGAATTTTCATGAACATGTTTCATTTCTGAAGGCAATGATTTTTTTTTTTTATGTCATATTGTTCATGTTCCATTATTTAGAAATAATTTTCCTATGTCATGTGGTTGCAACAATATCCATCTCATAGTATGATAATAGAGATCATGCCCAGTATCACTCAATCATACACATAACTTTTAGTTTTGGGATTAAATATGTCACCTGTACTAGGTTTTAACAACATTGGAATATACCATTAAGTAGATTGTCCACTATTATATTGAGTCTATCATAGATATTTAAAGTATATGAAACTTCTTGGCTTGTCTTTAACCAAGAATAGATCTGTTTGATACATAATCAATGTCCCACACTTTAAAAAATCATTTCATATGCTTTCCTTCTTCCAACACCTTTGTTGGTTATGACAAGTTTCATGTACGTCTAAACATCATTGGCTAAACAGTATGCACCTACAGACATCTCCCAAATATGATTTATTATTGAAATCTAACTGTTCACCACTTGACATACTTAAGACCAAGAGATTGGTTATCCTCACTTATCTTATTTGATGCATGTGTTATGATAACATTATATTTTTAGATCAGTATGAGCAGTAATTATGTAGAATATTGTTTTGTTTAGCCATTATCTTCTTACTAACTCAGAGGCACTTTCTGAAGAAGCATATGAATTTCTTCTAGATTTCCATTATGTATGTATACTAGGTGTAATTTTGATTGGAATTCACTATCCTTATAATCATACCATCATTATTAATATATGAACTTCACAATAGGTTGTATCATATTTTCACACCCACTTGAAAAATATCATTCCTGGTTTATGTTAGATTATCATGTACTTTATGACTCTTACTTTATTCAACCATAATCATGTGGATTTGAACCCATGCATGTTTAACTATGCATAATTTTTTGATAAGTTTTTTGATTCCTTAATGAAGGTGTATTTATTTCATTTTCTTATTAAAATGATTCATTTATTCACAACCCATATTCAAGGCTAATTTCATCATCCCTTGCATGTGCATTGATCAATACAATCCTATTTAACTTAAAAGACAATTTTAATGTACTTAGTCTCATATTACGTATAAAAATTTGTCTTTCATGTCTCCCATTACTTCTTAGGATCTTATTTCATTAGAGTTTTCCAAGGATTCTCTCTTCCCCACACTATAACTATCCAATAAATTATATATTTATCATTGGTGTAATAATTAGTTTCCGTTTTTCTCATATATCCATTTAAGGATTATTAAGGCATCATAGTTTAATATTGGATTTATTATCCAAAACCAATTACACCCTAGATTCTCCCACATATATGGTAAATTATTCATTGATTTTATCATATTTTAGTTGTGAGAGTTTTTTATTCCTTCACATATTATGGCATGTCCATGCGACTTATTACATCCCACAATAAGCCCTACATGCAAGTCACACTTGCCAATGTATAATTCATATTCTTCTATGATACACATTAATTGCTAATGAGAATAAGATTATTTTAATCTCATGACCTTATTTTCCATGAATATCAATTATTTAATTATTCTGTTATAAGCATCTCCTTTCAATCATGTCATTGAATCCACATAAGAGTCTTTATCCATAGTTTAAAGTTTGTAATTTTTACCATCTATAATAACTTTTTAATATTACTAAACATGTTAATTTCACACTTTAGCACTTCTTTATGCAACATAACAAAGTAATCTCTGGTAACCATGTGCCAGATATGCTCCCCCCAAAGCATCATCTCATCATGAATATAAAATCACAACCAATTTGTTGATGGGTCTATATGATGGTAGCATGAGTTTAAACAATACTTATGTTTATCATGACTTCATCACATATCATTGTCATTCTCAATATCAGGGCATATTTGTATATATTAACCATACCTAAACAAAATATAACATCAGCATTTTAAGCCACTTGTTCATTATGGCATATAGCATGCAATAAGAACTTAGCAATAAGATTTTTCATATGAAAATAAGGCTTCCAATATCCTTATCCTGCTCGATGCTATCTTCTTCAAAATAAGTTAAATCTATTGTTTTAAACATCAGAAACATACTCATAAGATGATCATGCATACCTTTCCTCCTTATCATTAGCCCATAATAAGTCATACATATACGCACATAGAGGCTAAGCTACGACCCTCAAGTAACTTGAGAATTCTCATTTTCTTATGGGTGCATATTTCTACTTAGGTTTTGGGCATGGAACACAATATCTTAAATCACATATACATATGCTTATATATGAAATTTGCTTTTACCTCCAGATGATCTCTGGTTGCTTCTTGAAAATGATTATGCATGCTAATAACTGTCAATTTTCTTAGTTTGTTTATTTGTTACTCTGGTTTCACTACTTGACTAAGTTTGTATATTAATCAGGAAAGAAAACCAAACATCAACCATGTTGTTGCAGAATTTATGACATAATTATTAACCATTTTCCCCTTTTTACTGGCTTTCTTCTACTAAAAACAAGTACAATAGAATTTTTGAAATCTAGCATTAGCATATATGTTTATCACTAGTTTTGAAACCAACTATAACTATATTAGAGGTACCATATTCACATCGACTCCTCATCGAATTCTACTATCTTTATAAGTCAACTCAATGTCTAGAGGGTAGTCTGATGCCTTGTGGCTTTTACATGTTGCAATGTCTTCCTATCCATGTGTAGGTCACTGTAACAAATACCAGGTCGACCATTTTATTTGTCACATCTCATTCTATATTCTTTTAAATAGTCTTTTTAATTTAATGCTGCATAAATCTTTAAATTTTTCGGTCGGAAGTGATGCCATTAAGAACCACTTCTAAACCCATTTCACACCACAGTCTACTCAGTTGTCAACAAGACATATCTCTCCACACTCATTGCATTCATATGAAGATGCTAATTCACAATATTCTAGAGGGAACTAAGGGACTTCAATTTCTTTGTCCTAATATAGAAAAAAAAATGTTAGTCGTAAAGGTTCTTGTCGAGACTAAAACTCCCAACATTCCAAGGTTTCTAGACAATTTTGAGTAAGAAGGATGTTGGAGAATCTAAAGAGGTATTTATAATTTTATATTGATACTTCAAGGCCTGCTAAAAAAATGCTAGGATTATACACAACTTTTCCCCTTTCAAACAAGAAACATAAATCTATCTCCTTTTTTCACGGACACCTTAGACCTCCCCAAAAATAAAACAAGTGCATCATGGTTATATACAATAACTTCATATGCAAATCAGAAAAATTGATTGAAGAACAACTCCAAACTAATTATCAACATCTTGAGGCCGAGATTTTGGGGAACCGGGATGTTTTAAGTAGAGGGGCCATTGATCCATCCTCAAGTTAGATTCAATTCAATGCCATGTTGACTTTAGAGATTAAACAAACACAATTGGGGAAATCACCCTTAAAGGGAGACGAATTGATTTGTATCAAAAGTCAGAAAATGAAACATACAAGTCAACATGTTTTAATGTCAAAATTTAAAAAAATAATAATCTTAAACAAGAGGTCACCACAACATAGCTCTAATATTTTTTTATCTTTTTTCAAATCTAGTGAATTTGAACAAACCTCAAGGCTATAAACTAGGTAAGAAATCAAAATAAAACTGTTCAAAATGAACACAATCCAAAGGAGACCAAAATAAGCAACCGTACTTATCATGCTATAGCATTAGACATGTTTTCCCAAAGTTCAAGCATAAAGATAAAATATGTAGACTAATTAGTCATGAAGGCCAAGGAAAAGTAACATCAAGGATAATAAAAAGATTCAAATGTAATCAATATTATGCTCTCTAGTAGCACAATTCTCATTCTTAAGAATCCTAATGAAATGAACAAAGCTCTATGTTTGGAGGAAGTAAACAGATAAGAATTCCATTTCAGTAGAATTTCCTATCGAGGGAAACGACATTCTAAATCTATGTACACTTGGGAACAATGTATTTTTATTTAAATCACCACCATCTTCCTTGGATTCATCGAGAAAAAACTCATTATACGCTCCATTATTAAGCAACGAGGGCTTCTTAAGACCCACATTAATGCACGATACCAATAACCATTGAAGCAATAGAAACCCAATTCATGAATTAGCAGCAGCATGTGTCAATATTTGTGAAAGATATCTGTTTAAGAGAGCACCACACATGGTGAGAAAATAATCCTTCCTGAAACCAGAACCACCAAAATGAAGATCATTCAACATCATGATAGTGTGAGTGCTTCTACACTCTGCTTGTAAGAAATTAACTCGATCTGATGATCCCAATCTATGTGTCAAATCTCCTGTATAGAAAAGCTAGAAACATTTACATGGACACAAGGAGGTTGGTATAACCCTTCCCCCTCTGATTTTTTTCAGAGAAAAAGGATTTTTGAAATCTCAAGAGGATTGTTTACATGAAGCATAAGGAAACCAATTGGATTGGCACAAAGGAAACGACATTCCAAGGCTTTCCCATTACGATGACACTTCTAAAAGCTAAGAAGTCTAGCTCACCAACCTCCACTTACTTCTTCTTGGTCACATATTGGTGCCAACCTTGGGATTATGTGATGGTGTTCCGAAACTGATTAACGATTTGTTGTTGGAAGCAAACTATAGCGTTCATGGGATTCAGGTACAATGTCTTGGAAACTGTTTCGAACTCATTTTGAAGGATGGGAGACATGTTTCTAACTTTAACAGGACCACCAACGAAATTCTGCATGTTCTGCCTATTTAGCTCCAAGTCTTCCCTAGTGGCATTATGTCTGAGGTGCTCCAAGTACTCTTTTATGTCATGGCAGACTTGTTTCTTAGGATTATATTTGGTGAGCGAATCGACTGATGGTATCTTGTGTGTTCTCACCAAGACATCCAAACTACTATAAAACCATACAAATGAGGCTTGAATTCTGCCAATGAATGAGGCCAATTAATTATTGTTCTAAATTAACATTTGAACCTTCTTTCTCAAGTTCTGCCTATGGCTTCATTTTCTTCTCTAAGTCTAGTGATACCCCTTTGTACTACCTTTTCCACTCTTGCACATATGCAATTATAGCTTATATATTTTTAAGAGTTTTAACAAACTCTTTTTTCTATTATTGTAAGCCATGAAAAGGAGCAACTACTTTATGCATAGTGACAAACCTATCATAAAGCTTCGACATGTTTTCTCCAAGTGTTGATACTTCAACAAGTATTGCTGCTCTCATCTCCTCCAATACAGAAACTGCATTATATGCTACATCTCAGAGTTATTCTCGCTCTTTCTTGTAAACCTACAAGTTTTGTGCTAGTTTCTCATTCTCGGTTGTCAAATACTAAACATTTGATCTTATTTCTCTTGCATAGGCCAAGTTGGCTTCCGTAATTCAATTTGGATACTTCCTCATGTCAAACACTATCTAAATTTCTCTAATGGATATAAGTGATGTGTGATAATCTAGAAAGTTTTTTTTCCATGCTGTACAATCCACTTTTTGAACTCATTGAATGATAGATTATATGCATCCAATAACGGATCATCACCAAGGAAAACAACATCTACTTTCTTTCTCGAAGTTAGCTATATTGTTGTAGGTCATGTAGACTAATGGATGACCTATGGTGCTCTCGGCATTAGGTCAACATCTTCACTTTGCGACTGCTATTACATCTCCATGTCTACCACCTCGATTAATTTCTCAATCTATTGAGAAAGCTCTTGATACTACATCAATTCACCTTCCTCCTTAATTGTTGGTTGTTCTTGTTTCTTATAACACCCTCCTCCCAAATGTACCTAAGAAACCATCTAATCAGAGTAAACATGCGATGAGAGTCTACTATGATATGATTCAACCTCCTAGGTAACTTTAAGGAAATGGAATTGATGGAAACACAATACACACACCTCCTTTAAGTGCTTAAGGACCCCCAAGAGCTAATCCACCACTCAATATGCCCAACCCCTGAGTTAACCTAGAATTTAGATGAATTAAACCCAAATTCACTCCCATGACAAGGCTTTCATGTCACTGTAGCTCTATGGTCACTCTCACAGTATTTCTTATGAGTGACCAGAGACCCAAATTGTTATTTTTATGTCAGCGAATCTAGGATTTGAGCCACTTTTTTAGGCCTAGAGCCCAAGTCATTGCCCAGAATTGAACCATCTATTCAAATCAGTAAAATAAAATAGAAATGGAAGTACTAAAGAAAATTCTTGCTCAATTCTTTCACTAGGCCCCTACTAGCCATGGCATGCATTTTGTTAAACACTTAGTAAATATGCAACCTATAAGTATAAATAATAGATCTGAGCATAGGGGTCTCATACTTATCTAATGTTTTCTATGAAGCATTGTCTCCTTATCACATTATCTTCCATTTGATCCATTAGGTCATAGAAACATTGATCATTCATTTATAGTTAAAAACATCATGAGGGCCATACATAGATGTTGTCATAAAACGTATACATAACGGGCATCATAGGGACATAAATATGAATGAAATCACAACCTTATACACCACATTTAATACATCATAATACTCATAAGGATACATGGAGAAATAACCTCTTATTGGTGAAGTAAAAATGAAACCCGAGATGGGACTCCCACATTCCACCTAACCATAGAATGGCCGAGTCAACTATCTCTTCATCCATTCACCTTGGTGCCATATTGGAATCATGAATGTGGGATTTCTTAGAACACATGAATCAAAACTCATCCAGGGCTTCCAGAGGCCATCCATATCAACCCATCAAACAATAATTCCACCACGCTGTCAGACAACACCAAAATCATCCTCAAATTGGCCCCTATCCAAGCCTGCAGGGCTTTGCAATTGTTTTCACTAACCAAGGCTTCGAGCTCTGGTAACTCAACCCACAACCTTTCCCATGAATCCAGAGCATTTTCCCAACCAAAGGTTGCAGGACTACTAACTCAACCCACACTAATATTAGTTTCGAAACAAAGGTAAATAAATAACATTAGTTTAAAAACAAAGATAAATAATGTACCCCTTTCAAATTACTCATATACGAAATTCTGCAGCTCTATCATCACATGAAAATGCTTTGAGAATCCTACACTAAGATCCTGGCGCTATCTTCAAATCCATGGACACGATTTCTAAGGTAAACTCACATTTTACATTCACGTATTTGTTGAAATATTAATAATTTCAACTGCGTATTTAATTCAGCTGAAAACCACCTGTTTCATATTGCACCGCCTTCATGCATCAGTGGTATTTTTCAAGAGGGCTCCGAACACACCGACTAGTTGATGTGTGTCCACAGTACGGTTTCAAAACCACCATTTCCCCGACCGGCAATGTTCGTGCGATTTTGACCTCCGGGGGATTTCCGTCAACCGTCCGATTAAATCAATGGACCTGCACCATTTAAACTTGACGTGAAGTAATTTTTTGGTTGATCGCCAGGTTTGTCAGTGAAAGGACAAGAAATTAATTTTCACCATGCTGAAGTAATAAATGAATTTATTATCGTCATAGGTTTTTGGTCAAGTCCTTAAGTTTTTTTTTTTACACGGCATGTAATATTGTAATGTTTTTTTATAGTAGTTTTGTTAAAAAAAACATGTAATGTTTTTTTGTTAGTTGTCCAATTGTGAAATGCAAGAAACGCACAACAGTGTGAAGAAGTAAAAAAGGGGGGATTTCTTGAGCACATGGAATACACAACAGCGTAAAGTAATTTTTGTTGATTATAAAATGTGAAGGAGAATGTTTTTACAGTAGTAAATGTAAGTTTTATTTTTACACACAGTAGTGTAAAAATAAATTATTGGAGCTGAAACAGAGTAATTTGTTTTTTGTGAAAGTTCTTGGAGAATCCCTCTGGCAGAGGAAGAATTTGTAACAACAGTTGTCTTTGATTAATGAATACACTTTTATTTTGTGTGTAAGGAAAACTCCGTTCTCCAGCAAATAATTTTTTTTTTGCTGGCCTGTGTTAAAGATCCTGTGCAAAACAGAGCATTTTCTCTGTTCAGTCTTTTGTTTGAAATTACCAGAAATTTCCAAGATGGTATAAGAGCTTGTCCAGGCTCTTTGAAAGTGTCAAAGAAGATGAAGGAAGGATTTTTGCTGCTGCAGCTTCTCGAGCAGAGTGAAGACACAGTCAAAAGAATCCAAGGTATTTCTCAAAGTTTTTTTTTTTGTGTGTTAGTGCTGAACAAACAGTCATGTGTTTTTAAATACACTGTCAAGCGTTTTTAAGCATAGTTTAGAGAGTAAGAATGGCTAGCACCAACAATAACATGGGTATCTGTAATGCCCATCTCCCACCATTTAATGGGAAAAGCTATGACTATTGGGCAATAACTATGAGAGCCCTGTTTGCCTCACAAGATTTATGGGAATTTGTTGAGGATGGTTTTGAAGAACCAGCAGATGAAAATGAGTTTAATAATTTAACTCTCGCAGAGAAAGTAAGGTTGAAGAACTATAAGAAGAAGGATTCTAAAGCCCTCCTCTTCTTATATCAAGCAGTGCATGAGAGTGTGTTTCCAAGGATAGTTGCAACCAAGACCTCCAAAGAAGCATGGAAAACTCTCAAGACAACCTACCAAGGCATGGAGAAAGTGAAGACAGCAAAACTACAATTGCTGAGGAGAGATTTTGAGAATTTATGCATGAAGGAGTTTGACAATATTGATTCATTCTTCACACAAGTGATTGGTCTGGTCACACAGATAAGGTCTCATGGAGAGATTCTTGAAGAAAGGAGGATTGTGGAGAAACTATTGAGAGTCCTACCCTCAAAGTTCGATGTGATTGTCACTTCCATAGAAGAGACAAAAGATCTCACAAATTTCTCAGTTGATGAGCTACATGCATCACTGATAACACATGAACAAAGATTGAGTAGAAATGAAAAGTCATCTCTAGAACAAGCCTTTAAGACCTAGATGTCCTTTGGAAGAGGAAGAGGTCAAGGTAGAGGAAACAAGAGAGGAAGAGGCAAAAGCCAAAACAGAGGTGGAAAAAACAGTCCAACGAATGCTCAAGGAAGAGGCAGCAATCTAAATCAGAACCAAGGCTAAGGAAGCAGTCAACAAAGTGGACAACATCATGCTCAAGGAAAAAGGTATGAAAAATCCAATGTCCAATGTTATTATTGTAAAAAATATGGGCATTATGAAAATGAATGTAGGAAGAAGCAACATGATATGAGTAATAGAACTAGTGCAAATATCACTAGAGAAAATAACAGCCAAGATAATTTCTTGCTAGCTTGTAATATGGCTGAAACAAAGAGTGATGATATATGGTTTCTAGACTTCGGTTGCAGTAACCATATGACAGGAAACATAGCCCTTTTTTCTAAGTTAGATCAGAGTGTGAAGTCACAAGTCACACTTGGGAGTGATAGTAAAGTTTCTGTTATGGGAAAAGGAGAGGAAAAAATATTTACAAAGAAAGGTGAAAATAAAACCATGGCAGATGTCTATTATGTTCCTGGAATGATGTGAAACCTCTTGAGTATTGGACATCTTGTTCAAAAGGGTTACAATGTTTTCTTTGAGAATGATGTATGCACCATCATGGATAGAGCACCCAACAAACGATGTATTGCTGAAGTGAAGATGACAAGGAACGGGATGTTCCCTCTCAGAATAAAAGTAGATTTAAAAGATGGGGTAGAAATTGCAGTAGTTACATAAGAGGCTTTCCAAAGCGAACCAAAGGATGAAAATTGGTTATGGCACTTGAGATTTGGACATATCAACTTTGGAGGTCTTAACTTGTTGCATAGAAAAGGAATGGTAAGAGAATTACCATTGATAGAGAAACCAGACAGCCTTTGTGAAGGTTGTATCTTGGGGAAACAACATAGAGAAAGTTTTCCATTAGGGAAAAGCATAAGGGCAAAAGCACCCTTAGAGATTGTCCACTCAGATTTGTGTGGACCGATGCGAACTCCATCACTTGTAGGGAGCCTCTATATTCTAACATTTATTGATGATTTTACTAGAAAAACTTGGGTATATTTTTTGAAGAACAAAAGTGAAGTGTTTGAAAAATTTCACAATTTCAAAGCACTTGTAGAAAACCAAAGCGGGCTGCATATCAAAGTTCTAAGAACTGATAGAGGAGGTAAGTATATCTCCAAATAATTTCTACGTTTTTGTAGAGAAAATGGAATTCATAAACAGTTTACCACTAGGTACACTCCGCAGCAAAATGGAGTAGATGAAAGGAAGAATAGGACAATCATGGATATGGCGAGGAGTATGTTGAAGGCAAAGCATTTGCCAAATGATTATTGGGTTGATGCTATACATTGTGTAGTGTATATTTTGAATAGGTGTCCTACAAAAGCAGCCTTGAATAGAGTAGCAGAAGAAGCATGGAGTCGGAGAAAGCAAGGACTCACCCACATGAAATTTTTTGGATGTGTGGCTTACGCACACATTCTAGATTAGCTAAGGAAGAAGTTGGACATCAAAGGGGATAAATGTATTTTCATTGGATACAATGAGGAATCCAAATCTTATATGTTGTATAACCCATGCACCAAGAAGTTTTTTGTGAGAAGAGATGTTCAGTTCATTGAGGAGGAAGCTTGGGATGGAAGCATAGAGAAAACGGTGAATGTTAAAAGCTCTTTGTCACATGATGAAGATGATGAGGAGATGGCTAAAATACATCCCCAAACAGCAGCGCCAACACAAGGGAAGCAAGAGACACCCTTGAGGAGAAATGAGAGTGCTTCTCTAAGCACACCACAAGGAGGAAATTCAAGTGCTTCTTCAAGCACTTGTACACCAAATGAAAGAGGTAAGAAGTTCATAAATTTAAGTGACAATTATGATAAAGGTATGAATTCCTTGTTTGCCTTACATTGTCATGTTGATGATCCTGTTTATTTCGAAGATGCAACTAATGATGGGAAATGGATAGAAGCTATGGATGAGGAAATCAATGCCATAGAAAGAAACAAGACATGGGATTTAGTTGAAGTACCAAAAGGAAAAGAAGTCATTGGAGATAAATGGGTTTACAAGACCAAGAGTAATGCTAAAGGAAAAATAGAAAGACACAAGGCAAGGCTTGTTGTTAAATGATATAAGCAACAGTATGGGAGAGACTATGAGGAAACTTTCTCACCGGTTGCTAGAAAGGAAACCATGAGAGCAGTGTTGTCCATATCAGCTCAAAACAAGTGGAAATTTTACCAAATGGACGTCAATTCAGCATTCCTAAATGGAGTGTTAATGGAAGAGGTATACATTGAACAACCTCCAGGCTATGAAAAGAAATGCCAAGAGCACAAAGTGTGCAGATTGAAGAAAGCTCTTTATGGGTTGAAGCAAACATCAAGAGCATGGTACAGTAGGATAGATTCCTATCTACTGGAAAATGGATTTGAAAAGTGTGAGGGAGAACCCACCCTCTATATCAAAGAAAAGGATGGTAAAGTACTGTTTGTTGTGTTATATGATGATGATGATATTTTCACAGGTAATGATGGTTATCTTATTGAAAATTTAAAAACAGTCATGAAGGAAGAATTTGAAATGACTGACATGGGTTTGCTGAGATACTTCTTAGGAATATAAGTAGAACAAAGTGGAAATGGGATTTTTATCTCACAGGTAAAATATGTTAATGAAGTGTTGGAAAGATTCAATATGCAGGAGAACAAGGCAGCAATCACTCCCACAGTGATGGGATTAAAACTCAGCAAAAAGGACATCAGCAAGGATTTTGATCCTAGTTTGTACAAGAGCATAGTTGGCAGCCTTATGTATTTGACTGCAACTAGGCTGGATATAATGCATGTTGTTAGTTTAATTTCCAGATTCATGGAGATGCCAAAAGAAGCACATTGGCAGGTAGCAAAAAGAATTATGAGGTATGTTAAAGGTACTAAAAGGTTTGGCATTTCATGTACTGTCTCAGAATGTTCAAATTTAATTGGATACATTGATAGTGATTGGGCTAGAAGTGTAGATGGTCGGAAAAGCACATTCGGTTATGTTTTTCGCATGGGTTTAGGAGCCATTTCATGGGCTTCTAAAAAACAGCCTATTGTAGCATTGTCTACAGCAGAGGCTAAATATGTGGCAGCTACAACAACAACATGTCAAGCAGTTTGGATGAGAAGGATGTTAAGAAGTTTAGGCCAAGAGCAGGCAAAAGGAATAGTGATTTTTTGTGACAATAGCTCAGCTATTGCATTATCCAAGAATTTTGTGTTTCATAATAAAATGAAACACATTGACACAAAGTTTCATTACATTAGGGAATTGGTAAACAATGGTAAAATTGTTTTACAGCATTAGAGAACTCAGGAGCAGGTTGCAGACATTCTGACCAAGCCATTGGGCCATAAAAGTTTTAAATTTTTGAGGAAATATTTGGGTATGACTGATAACCCAACAGTTGAAATTAAACGGTAGTGTTGGAATATTAATAATTTCAATTGCGCATTTAATTCAGCTGAAAACCACTTGTTTCATATCGCACCACCTTCACGCATCAGTGGTATTTTTTAGGAGGGCTCTTAACACACCGACTAGTTGACGCGTGTCCACAGTATGGTTTCAAAACCACCATTTCCCCGGCCGACAATGTTCGTGAGATTTTGACCTCTGGGGGATTGTCGTCAATCATCCGATTAAATCAATGGACGTGCACCATTTAAAATTTACGTGAAGTAATTTTTTGGTTGACCGCAAGGTTTGTCAGTGAAAGGAAAAGAAATTAATTTTCACCATGCCGAAGTAATAAATAAATTTATTATGATAGTAGGTTTTTGATAAAGCCCTTAAGTTTATTTTTATTTTTTTTACATGGCATGTAGTATTGTAATGTTTTTTTTATAGTCGTTTTGTTAAAAAAAACATGTAATGTTTTCTTGTTAGATGTCCAATTGTGAAATGAAAGAAACGCACAGGAAGAAGTAAAAAATGGGGGATTTCTTTTTTACAGTAGTTTTGAGCACATGGAATACTCAGTAGCGTAAAGGAGTTTTTGTTGAATGTAAAATGTGAAGGAGAATGTTTTTACAGCAGTGAATGTAAGTTTTATTTTTACACACAGTAGTGTAAAAATAAATTATTGTAGCTGAAACATAGTAATTTGTTTTTTGTGAAAGTTCTTGGAGAATCCCTCTGGCACAGGAAGAATTTGTAACAACATTTGTCTTTGATTAATGAATACACGTTTATTTTGTGTGTAAGGAAAACTCCGTTCTCCAGCAAACAATTTTTTTTTGCTTCTCTGTGTTAAAGATCCTGTGCAAAAAGGAGCGTTTTCTCTGTTCAGTCTTTTGTTTGAAATTACCAGAAATTTCCAACAGTTTTTATCTCCCGACACAAAAGCATTGAGAGTATTATCTTTATTTCCTGAAATGTTCTAGAAGATTTCTGGAAAAATGATTTCCTCTACCGGCGCCATGTGGAGTGCTTGAGGTTTTGCAATGAAGATTTGATTCAATAACATATTCAATTAAGCAAATTGTGCATTGAAACAGTTACAACAGTTGCTATAAAATCCATACCCTACGACCTCAAACATGCAACTCCCTTATTCGGTTTTTTCTTTCCCCTTCTTCTTCATTCAATTTCATATTTATTTCAAATAAGAGACAAGCAACTCGCTTATTTTTCCTTTTTTGTTCTTTATTTTCCTTCCCTTTCATTCAATTTCATTTTATTTCGAGTAAGGGATGAACACAGCATTTGGTTGAAGATGGGAAAGGCTGTAGCTATGATTTTCATACTTACGATTAGTGCTGCAACCACCATGCCCATCCTAGTCCTCTCTTGTGACTCTCCTCCTGCTGTAACACCTCCTAACATCCTAGGCAGCGGCAGTAGACCCCCAAGTGGGCTGTCAGGACTTGTGGTTCGTGCGACGGGCAGGGCGACTCCACCATGCGAAGTGCGTGTGAAACATGAAACGAAATGAATGTTGGGCGAGTTTATAAGGTGTTGGGCGAGTTGAGGGGGTGGTCCCATGAGTTGGGGGGGCCGACCATCCTCCGGCCGGGTGACACAACCCGCCACCCGCCCATATATATTGGAGGGCGTTTGAAGGCAAATGACCATCAAGCATTTTTTTCAACAAGTTCGAACATGGAGTTCTGAAGTGCGTGGATGAGCCTGCATGATGGGCGGAACTCGGTGAGAACTGATTTAGAAAATTCGTTCGGGAAAATCGTTTTGACGGTCGTTCGGGAAAAGCGTTTGGACGGTCATTAAGGAAAGTCATTAGGGAAACTCGTTCGGTCAGTCATTTAGAAAACTCGTTCGGGCAGTCGTTCGAAAAATTCGTTTAGGAAAGTCATTCAGAAAATTCGTTCAGGCAGGTCATTCAGACAGTTGTTCAGGCAGGTCGTTTAGGCAGGTCGTTCAGACAGTCGTTCGGGTAGGTCGTTCAAGCAGGTCGTTCGGACAGTCGTTCGGGTAAGTCATTCAGGCAGGTCGTTCGGACAGTCATTCAGGCAGGTCATTTGGGAGGTCGTTCAGGTAGGTTGTTTGGGAGGTCATTCAGGTAGGTCGTTCAGGAGGTCGTTCGGGTGACTCGGGCGAGGTCGTGTGGCGACCCGGGTGAGGTCGTTCAGGTGACCCAGCCGAGGTCGTGTGGCGACCCGGGTGAGGTCATTCGGGCAAACCGGGTGAAGTCGTGTGGCGATCTGTGTGAAGTCGTGCGGTGACTTGGGAGAAGTTGAATGGGTGAACGGGTGGACGTGTGGATGGGCGGCTGGGTGAGGGCGCGTCATGCACGACGAAACGGTGAAGTGTTGAGATTGTGAACAGAGGTGTGTCTCGGTTGGAGGCACCCGTGTGTGGCGACTTGGAGGCGCGCCCAAGTTGGGCAAACGACAGGACGGTTCGACAAGGTGAACAAAGGGTTGGTGAGTCGTGCGGCGACCGTGCGGAGCTGCCGACGAGCTGGGAAACCGAGTTTACCGAAGTTGTATATTTGTCTAAGTGTAAATTTGGGGTTTCCCAAGATTTAACTTGTGCATTGTAAAAATGAAAGATTGTATAAATGTATTGTTGCACAGACTCATATTGCAGGGAGTTTCCCCTCCCTTTATACTGTTGCATTTCTCTTATATAATGTTGTGGATAATGAATGTGTATGGGTGTTCATTGGTATAAAGGATAACATAATAATACTTGGTTGAGAATCAAAAACTAAGTAGGAGAAAGTGAATTTAGGCGTAGTCCATGTGCACGAGTATTGTTAAAAAGAAAGTGTCTGGTGGTGTCGCACCTCGCCGGCACGGTTGAAAGACCACCGCCGCCATTGGCGTCATGATAGTTGGTATCAGAGCTGATATCCTGGTTGATGAAGAAGTGTTGATCCCACCACACTACTGTGAGTTGGTATCAGAGCTGGTGTAGCTTGCAGATGAAAGCTGATACACAACTTGAGAGTTGATTTGAGCAAGGTTGCTCGTAACAGTGGAAGCAAGTACTTGCAGGTGAAGGAAGCTATTTGCACATGCAGGTGGAACAAGGGCTGGTTCATGGTTACAGGGGACTTGGTGAAGCTGGTGAAGGTTGGAACCGGGTGTCATAGAGTTGGACAGGTGGTACTACATGCTGGTCATATTTGTGCACTTGTCAAGTGGGAAAGTGGCACTGCGTATGGGCAGGTGTACACGGTTTGGGCGTCTATGGACCAAACAAAGTACGAACTGGGGAGGACGAAGTACAAGGCATGGCAGGTTTGGAAGAATGCGAAGGGAAGCTCTTGCTTACCTTATACAGGTTGAAGCGGGTGAAAGAGGAGAATTCCCGGATTCGAGAGAAGCTTGCAGTCTTGGAAAAGAATGTTGAAGATGACCTTCTTCAACTTGGATGGACAATGGGGCAAGATGAAGTTGCAGGTTGTGCAAACAAGGAAGAGGAAGCCGTGATAGTTGGAGATGTTGCAGACATGATCATGATGGAGGATGAACTTGAGATTGATCAAGTTGGACCAGGATCGTGCAATTTGCAGACATGTATGGATGAGGGTACTCTCATGGAGGAACCTCATGATGATGATGATGTAAGTACTATTGATGCATGTGTTTCACTTGAGAATTTGGTAGATGGACCGTATGCAGGGAAGGGCGAAGTGAGTTTGCCGATGCTAGGGAGCATCTTACCATGGATGACTATGATGAGACCTTGTATGGAGAAGTAAGGATTGTTGATTGTTGCAGGAGTTGTTGGGGTTGTTTGTGACCTTGTGGTAGAAGGTACAAAGGCCTGTGACAAGGGTGGAACTTGATGATCGTTGTGGAGGAATGGCTCATGCTTTAGTCACATTGGCTAAGTGCCCGGAATGACTCATGGACAGATTGAAGGGTTGTTGTGTCCCTATAATACTAGTGATTACCCCATTACTATTGTAGTTATACCCCTTATTAATATTGTTGTGCCCCTATTGCCCCGATATTGTTATTATTTTGCCCCATAGAATCCCTCTATTGTTATTTTTCTAGCTTTATATTATTATTGTTAGGTCGACTGGTTTATAGTGTGACTCCTTAGACTCCTATATATAGAAAGGAGGTTTTGTCATTTGAATCATCCAAGAATTGTTCATTTATGTAATGTAAAGGAGGTTGACCCCTCAAAGAGGTTGAATTATAAGGCGTTGATCTATCTTTTCTATCTTTTCTTGAGCTGGTTTCATAACATTTGGTATCAGAGCTTTGGATTCTAGGGTTTCGCCGCTCCAAACAGGTCATCGTGACATTTTCGCTATAACGTTTTTTTGGTGACGTTTCAGAAGTCGCAAAAAAAACCCATTTGAGAAGAAATCGCGGTGAACCTTGGGTCCCAATTTCAGAGCTTTTCACGCAATATTTACGGAGATATGGTCTGAGGAATTTGGTCTTTTTGCAGACTCCTGAATTACATTCCAAACAGGTGACTTGGGGAAAATAGTCATAACTTTCTCTCTGGGGATCGGATTGAAATTTCGTAAGAAGGTGCAGAAATAGGATGGACTCTAGTTTCCTGTATGAATTTTTCAGATCCAAAGGTCCAAACAGTGACGCGTGGCACGTCGTACAAGTTCGCTCTACTGAACTAGTCTATAATCAAGTCACTGTGGGAGATTTCGCATAACTCTTCCTTGGAGAAACCAATTTGGGTCAGAATTGTGGCATTGGAAGGAGGACACAAAGGGCTACTACATATCAAAAATTTAGAACTAGATGATTGGAAAGTACATAGATACATCAGAGGCAATATCAAGCTCCTACAAAGTGAAAAAAGGTATGTAGATTTTCTTAAATTTTTGCTTAAGCTTGGTTTGAAAATTTATTTTGAAGGA
>APFE030275842.1:17643-123428 GCA_000404065.3 Pinus taeda | reverse complement strand
TCCCTTCCAGGAGAGACTAGAAAACGAGAGAGAGTTGTAGCTCTCTACAGGTTGCAGCATGCGTACTGGTAAAGGACTGCACCAGTACAAGACCATTGTAAAAGGAGTTTCTAATTTGAAAGAAGATAGAGACATTTTGCAACAGGTGGTTTTCACCCACATTGGGTTTCCACCTTATATCTGGTGTTCTTTGATGTGACTGTCTCTTTTTCTTGTTTATGCTCATTATTTTATGGTACTGATATGCAAAAATAATTCAAAGTGTAAATAAGGAAGATTTGGTAAAAGGACTACATAATACTGATTCACCCCCCCTCTCAGTATTATTTTCAACACTAATTTCACTAAATTGAATGATTTCACTGCCTCTTCTGTCCACTTTACCTGACTTTCCTTTTTCAGCATGCTCATGATTTCTCTAAGATGCTCCGCTAGATTTGGAATGAAGCGACGCATAAATTCAGTTTACTATTAAAGGACTGTATTCCTTTCTTGTTCTAGAGTTGTTCAATTTTCTAAATGGCTTCAACTTGTGCAGGTTCAACACGGATGCCATCTTTCAATATGATGTGGCCAAGAAGCTTACCCTAACCCATGACAAAAAGACTATTTTTTCGGATTTAGCGAAATGCCATATTTTCTGCACTTTTGGAAAACAACTTTCAAATGATATAAATGTTCTTCATCAGAATTTGAAAACACAGTTAAATCATCAAGGTAAACAACTAAAAATACATCTTTCTCATTGGCGAAAGCCATGTCCATTGCACACTAAAAGGTGGCTCCTGCATTCTTCAAACGGAATGGCATTTTTGCATAATGAAACGTTCCCCACGGAGTGGTAAATGCAATTTTGTCACGGTCATCTTCATGCACTAAAATTTGATTATATCCTAAATATCCGTCGAGTAGTGACATCCTTGATGCTCCAACTACTCGCTGCAATATGTGGTCCATTTTTGGCAACGAATAGTTGTCTTTTAATGAAACCTTATTCAAATTTCCAAAGTCAATACATAAACGGATCTCACCTGTTTTCTTTCTCACGAGCACCAAATTTGATATCCAATCTGAAAATCAGATAGGCACAATGTTTCATGACTTATACAATATGTTTACCTCTTTTTCAATCGATGGTAGCAGCTTTGGATTGATTCTCCTCAACTTTTGACGAAAAGGCTTCTGATTTGATTTAATGGGGATAGTATGCTGAATGATATTAGTGTCATATGTTTTTAAATCTGAGTAATCCCATGCAAAAACATCAAAAAATAAACACAACAATTTCACATACCCTACCTTTGCCTTTGGTGATAATGACTTTGATAATTTTACCATCTTGGGATTCTCAGCTATCCCAATATTTACTTCTTCAACACCTTTTTCAGTTGGCCTCAATGTTGGTTTACAGGCTACATCATCTTGGTCGAAGAGTTCCTCCAAAGGGATCAATCCCTTAGGAAAGATGTTATCTTTAAGTTGCAGTACTTCCATTTGATTTATTTGTATATCATCACTACCATCATCATGTTCAGTATCTATGGAGGTACCTTTGAACTTACCCTTATTCTGCAGAAAATTATTAATCTCCTCGTCATCCTGAAAGACTTGCCAACATCGCTGATTGTCTGGAACGGTGGGATGGTGTTTCACATGAATCTCAAACTTGTTGCTGGAATTCATTGGAATTTTTAAGTTGCTTGCTGCCTTAGCAAGTCCATCAGCAACACCATTTTGTATACAACGCACACATGTCAAGGTATGATCAGAAAATAACTTCAAAATATCTAAGATTGCATTTCGGTAAGCTCTCATGCAAGGATGCTTGGCCTGAAACTCACCCTTAACCTGCTTTATCACCAACTCTGAATCACCATAGACTGCAATCCTTTTCGTCCTCAGCTTTCTAAGGATCTTAAGGCCATCAGTTAGAGCTTCATATTCTGCTTCATTATTAGAACAGTCAGATGCTAGCTTGTAGGAACACGCTCTCACTTTGCTTGGAAGCTTATCCGTAGCGGAAAATGGATTGTGAATTCAAACACCAATTCCAGCACCATCGCTACCTACTATGCCATCAAAATCCATGGTCCAAAGACCATCTTCATCATCCTCTAAATGTTGAAATTGCACGGGCTCTGTTTTTCCTGTTTGCTACTCATTTTCTTTAGCCGATTGCTCTAGAGTAGTTTGCTTTTCTCTTCTTTCTTCTTGCAGAACTTCTCTAAAATTCTCAATGATTTCTGGTATGTCTTCTTCCTGAACTAATTGACTATCTATATCATTAAAACTATCAGCAAGCAACACAAACGACTCTAAATCGGTATGTACATAATTTACAGGATGATTTATTGGCTTCTCTTTGCTGGTTATCATGTATTTCATCTTCTACTCTCGATATAACTTTCTCATTTGACCAAAGACTGGAATTGTTGCATAAGAGAAATCTAACTGTAGTGTACCTTTCAATTTTGCCCCCCAAGATCTTGAAAGGAGCATCCCAAATCGCAGAGGAATGTCCGCCACAACCACATCCATCAAGACATTCTTCACTAGAATTTGGTCTAAGCTAACAACCAAATCTTTGATGAGCCCGATACACCTCACACGGCTGGAATCAAATGAGTAAAAATCATGATATCTCCTTGTAATGTCTAGTCCCAGCTTTTCCATGATCGCCTTTCACATCAAATTGTGCGAAGCACCCGAATCAAGCATAGCATTGTGTAATACATATTCATGCAATCTCAAACTGATATAAAAGGGAGGAACATCACTGTCAGGGGACTCACCATCTAATGCAGGCCCAAATATCAATTCTGGCTTATCATCTTCAACATTTACCGTGTCAAACATTGGATCAAAATTCAGAATTTTGGAGACTTGACCATGGTAGTTGTTGTTCTTCATGATTTCTGTCAAAGGAATGGATATTTTTAATTTGGAAATTTAATTTTCCAAACTAAATGCTGCAACTTTTTCGACTTGTTTGACTGGAATTTCCTTCTTATCTTTGATTATACTTGTTTGATTCACCTTTTCTGCTGATGATATTTTACTAGTTGTGGGATCAATTGTCTCTCTGCCTTTCTTCTGTGGTATGGGTGAATTTGTCTTCGGTGTTGTAGCTTATTTTCTTTTCTGAATTAGAGTTATGGGCACATATTGGTTTCTCAATGAGTACTACTTCTATTGAGTGGACAAGGCATCCAAATATCCTCTTTGGTAATCATCTAAATCTACATCATTTGCTAAGATAAAGTCTTCATCTTTCTAGGCGGCTGAACTTTCTCCATACTCTTCATCCTCAGTGATGTAAATGGGCAGATCGTTGGGAGTAAAGAAGTGATTTTGGTCCCCTACTACATCAGTATCATCATCTGAGTCTTGACTCACAAAATTCTGCAAAAGAGGAGTCTTAATCTGTTGCTAGGTTGCCGGCTCTTGTGCTCTTTATTCACGCTGCTTAATTCTGAACTGTGGCTGTTGCTGGCCACGGTCATTTGGATTACGAATCTGCGTTTCTGATTTATCAAGGTTCATTCTTTTGAACATTTTTTCCATCTCTCGAAGCCAAGGCGGTTCTGATGTAGACTCTTCCTTTATAGTCACTCTTTTCTCCGCTTTTAACTGTGCTCTCTTATCATTCAGATTCGCCTCAACACTAACGACAATCTTTTGCATATCTTCTAAGGTAGGCGAATCTCTGTCTCGTAGTGAATAAGCCATTTCCGGATCAAAACCGTCCAGGAATTTAAGAAGAGTTGACTTTTTAGATGGTCTTAAGTCATCTGGAATTGCATTACACACTGCATTAAATCTGATAATATAATCCTGAACGGACTCACCAGGATTACGCTTGATGTTGGTATACTCTTAAGCGATTTGCAATGGATCTTTCTTCATTTCCCACCGATCTAAAAAAAAAATTCTGAAGTTCCTGTAATGTGTTGATACTCCTTGCTTGTAAAGTTCTGAACCATTTACGAACCTCTCCTCCAAAAGTCTAAGCAAACAATCTCATTGAAACATTTTCTGCATCAATTTCATGCAGGTCCAAAAAGTCCGTCATTCGGACAATATGCTACTGAGCTAATATACTCTGTGGTGTGCCATCGAATATAGGAATCTTACTCTGATAATCAGCAGGCATAGGATCCAAATTGGCCAACAAAGCAAGGGGTGCAAATCTAATAGCCATGGTTCTTGGTGGATTTGCAATCGGCCTTGGAGATGTTGGGGGAGTAGGTGCAGCTGAGGTGTGAGGTGTATGAGGAGGAGTGTGCGGAGGAGATGCATTTTTAGGCGTAGAAACAGTGGATGAAGGCGAATTGATTGCAGACTTCTGATAAAAAATAATAGGTTTCACAGGGATGGTAGGAATGAAAGGTAGTTCAATAGGATCTCTAGAGGTGGATGCCGTAATGGATAATCCAATGGTAGCAAATGCAGTTTCTAGAAAATCAATGATATTCGTAACCTCAATTGTAGTTTGGAGCTATCTTAAAATGAAATTCTCAATAGACTTGTTAGACTTTTCGATTTAAAGAGAGGCAACGAAATCAAGATTTGGAACTATAGAATCAAGAGCATTTTCAGACTTGGTTTTGAACAATGACAGTTCAAACTTCTCATCAAAAGCAAGTTCTTCAAGATATTCAAAAATTGCAAGACATGAATGGGATTTAATCACGAGATCGTAGAGCTTTCTTGACAAAGGAGTTTTCGAATCAAGTTTGGATTTTCGTAGACAGGGGGCAGATTAGGATCTGGATTAGCTCTAGTATGTCTTCTTGAAGTCAGTGTGTTTTGCCAAAAGATTGAAGGAATATAAGTAATTCAGCCTATCGAATTCTAGACTCAATCATCCAAAGGTCTAGAACGAACAAGTTTACTGGGGTGATTTGCAAATCAAGTGATCACAAGCTAACCATAGATCAACTGAAGCAACGTTTATCTACTTCCGCTTATGCATGGAAAAAGCGTTTCGAAAGCTACCTAGCGTGACTTCAAACTCCATCTAAGCCTCATGAAACAAACACATACACAAGAAAATCGTTGAGATTTTCCTTCCCCAGTGGATTCGCCGCTATGTTAGCGCTCAAATCTACCTTAGGCTGAAATAAGGTAAAACTCAAGGCTACATCAAACCACGCTCAGCCTCGTAGCTAGCCCTACGAGGACAGGAGAGGGCTCTCTCCGGGTCAATCTCGGCAAAAGGTAATCAATGAGGCTTGAGATGACTAAATTGGTAATTAATTTTAGGCTAGGTATGAAGTATAAGGTGTTTGAAATTGATTTTTTGGAGTTTTGTTGAATCTAAGCGAAAGGCAATTTTGGGTGCGAGGATGAGACACAGTTTTTGCATAGGTCTACCTGGGGCAAGGTAGGCAATTGTCTTGATGCTTTTAAAGAGAATGAATGGCTAGATCTGACTGGTGATCAGTTAAGGAGATCAATAAACTTTCAAGGATTCTCCATAAACAAATGAAAACATGGAAAATCAAACAAACTTAAAGGCAGAGCATAACATATTATGGATTCTACCTTAACACTTCATTTGTTCAATTGCAGAAGATAAGAGAAGGAAAATGATACACATAAACAACTTACAAATACTTAAAGAAGCACATCATTAACACATAAAGCCACATGAATCCCAAACAGTGCTGCAAAACCCTGGTCTTTCTTTTGCCAAAAAATGTAGAGAAAATATGTACAATAGAGTGTCAAGCTTTTCCCAAGAGTCCAACCCTAAAAATGACTTAGAAAATACATAATATAGGAAATCCAACCCATTCCCTTGCCTCTAAGGGTCGAGCTCATCATCCTAGGAGTTGTTTCAACCAACTCTAAACAAAGCACTACAATCTAGGTAGTTAAAACAACTTGCCTCTATAAGGTAGGAAACCAATTCATTCATTCAATTTTCACTGTTTGGTGAATGAATCTTCTATAACAAGTAAATAAGTGTCAAAATTACATCATGTTTAATCAATTACATCAGAAGAAGTCAAAAATTACATCACAAATCAAAACTAGTCAAACTGGCTGAATTTTTAAGCTGAAAGATGAAAAATTGGCCAAAAATCCCTATGCGCTGCGCACCTGAGCTCTATGCACCGCGCACCTTTCAGCCAACTTTTGGGGCACTTCCTGACATCCAAATCAAGCTCACAATAGCTGGTTAGAAATCCCTGGATGTCTGCTATCCAACCCAAGTTGAATTTTTCAATTTGGAGCTCATTTTCCCCCTCAAACTATCATTCTCTCGGAAGTACTTCCTGCTGGTGCAAAAGGTGGCAGAAAGGTGATTTTCATGGTGTTTTTGGGCCTTTTGGTCACCCATAAATTGATGAAATGCTTTGGAAATAACTGAGCATGCATAACTTATCATGAAAAACCAAAAAATGTAAAGTTTTCCTCCAGAAAGTGTCCTAATCATAAGCGCACGCGTCGACGCACTACGCGTTGAGCCAAAAAACCTGTTTTTAGGACAAAATTTTCAAAATGACAAAAATTTCTCCGAATTTGCTCAAATTTGGAGTGAAGACCCTCCATCATGTATTGTGCCCCGCCAATGAATCCTTGGCCAAAATTTGGAGTGGATCGAGCTTTTTTCACCGTTTTAGTGCTTTGTTCAATTGTCTCTTTAGAATCTTCATTTTTACTTTGCAGACATGCATACGAGCCCAATAGTGAGTTTTCATATGACGAAGCATGTCTTTGTCTCTATTTGCCTTTGCCAATAATTTCTCCAGATGAGTGTTAACACGGATGAGCATAGACTCTCAATCAATTGGTGTCATATCACCGGGTCTCTTTCGGGCCAATTCTTGATCCTCGCGGATTTGCCACAGCTCATAAAGTGTATGTTCATCCTCTAGCTGTTTGTTATGCTACTTCAAGTAGTTTATCACCCATTTGGCCATCTTCAATTTCTTTCTCAGCGAGTCATTCTTAGCCTTTTGCTCCCGGATGATCTCCTTTAGCTCCGAACTAGGAGAGCTCACATCAACATCAATGATGGTGAAATCCGCATCCCAGCCTCCTGAAGGACCCTCATCATGCATAGGCCTCTTACCCCTGTCCTGGATCTGTACCTGTGCTGAAGAAGAAGGCGATACCCCTTCCACATGATGTGGAGATAATACTCGCTTTGCTAATGGAGTCAACAAGACCCCTTCCACCCCGGGTGGAGATAGTACTCATCGTGTAGATTTAAATAAGGCCCTATGGCCTCGCTGGTATGTCACATATGGTGGAGCACTTATATGCTCGGTCTCAAGAATGTCTGGCTGGGAAGGCGCTCCCTCATCATGAACTATCTTGGGAAGTGGCTGTGGCGCTGAGAAGAAGTCACGGGAGATGAAATCCTCCCAAGTAATGCCCTGCTGTGTCAACTAATGTATCACTATGATCTTGATTAGCGCGTAATGATATATGCTTCTATGCTGCTGTGTTGGGGTCTTCCTTTGTACTAAAGCCACCATCCTCTCTACGTTGCGACACATGAAGTACAGAATGTTCATCATACGTACACTCGTGAAATGCATCAACAAACGGACATGGTACGCATAGAGACATGAGAATCTGCCCTCACAACTGAAATACCAAATGATGAGTTTCATCAATGGTGCAAACTCATCCCTCAAGAATCTGAAAGGAAAAATTGTGCTCAAGTGTCTCATATACCCAGGTTTGATGTATGGCTCATAGTAGAATTTGTCTAATTGCTGGCATTTGTTCCATTCCTCTCCTACATTTGGTATCCTGGTGGCATGAGCAATAGTTTCTGGTGACAAAGTGAAATTTACTTCGGCGAGGTTTACATGGACATCATGTAAATGTAGAACAAATAAACGAACTAGTTCACGATGATGCTGGGTTTGTGAGATCATCTCACAGTATTGGAAACATAATCGATGCTGAAAACAATCCATTGCAAGCGGGCAAGCCTGCAATTGAGCCAAAGAAGTAGGCTCCTCCCTGACATGCTGACCACCTTTGCCACTTTTGTGAAACCTCCGTGGCACATTAACCTCAGTTGTAGAATCATTGTCATACTCCTGCTCATAGACTGAATCCGTCTCTAACATGACTTTGAAAACAAGATATCTGGAATATGTATGCTGATATATAAAACAATGTGAACATCTCATGTTCACACATCTATAGGGAACATAACAAGAGTGTTGACAGATTATCCAAGGAGGCGACGATGATGGACAGAGGAGTATGGGAGATCACAGAGGTACAAGGACAATAGGAGTACAAATACTACCATCACCCATACATAGATCCGAGATATCAGCATGCTCCAGAGCAATAACTTTTTGTACATATCGATAACAGTATTTATGAAATATTTAAATATGTATTGAACAGATAAGTGAGCCGAAAGGATTTTTTGTAAACAGATATAGTCATAGCATAATGAAAGATGACCCTGTGTGGAACATCTGATCTGAACATAACCTATTTTTTGTAGCTAACAGGCACACTGTATAATAGTGACCTCAAGCATATGCGCATAGCATTATCAATACGTAATTTTCAATCATAATGAAAGTTACGGATTTTTCCAGTGGAAAAAAAAGATATATAAAACTATGTGTACAATTGAATGCAAACTACTCTTTGCTCTAACAATGTTGTGACCAAGGGGAAACAAATGTACAAGGGAATATTAGGAAAGGGAAAACATTAGGGAATTAGGTACTTTAGAAATAAAATGTAATTAGGGAAGGAAGGGGAAATGTAAATATTTGATTAGGGTTTTGGGATATTAGGTACGATTAATGCGTTTTTATAGAGGTGGGGAATCAGGATTTCAGGGATTGTAGTGTAGGATTAATGAGAGAATTAATGGGGAAGTATGATGGGTAAATTTGGGAATGAGGAACAAAGGGAAATGGGGAAAAATACAACCTTGGTAACACACTTTTCAAACCCTACAACACTTTTTATATTGACAAAAGGAGGGCTTTCAAAATCGGATCTCCACAGCAATCATTCACGAACTCATCACATTCACCATTAAAAAAAAAGCGAAGGCAATGGAGGCGAGCCTACTTGACAAGTTTATGTGAAGAGGAGGCGATTTGATGAATTTTTGAACTAGTATCGGGCTCCAAACTGTAAGCGCCACACGCCTTGCCCAATGCGCCGCGCGCTTGTAAATTAACACTGGTGCTTTGTGCCCAGTGCACCGCGCGCAGCCAGTGCGTCGCGCGCCTTACCCAGTTCGTCGCGCGCCTGAGAGTTGAACCAATCTCCACTCAAACTCACAAATTTCACCTTGGAATGATTTTCTCCACTCTTTTCATGTACAATGATTTGAAAATTCATTGAAATATCTTTATAAAGACTCCAATTGATTTTTGCTTGGTCGATAACCCACTTTGTAATGTTTTGTCTTTGACACTTTTTCAGGATTATTATACTTCTGACTTTTTGGTTTCCTCCTTAAATTTGGTTGAAATAATTATTTTCTTTGACAATTTTTTGCAGGGATAGCTGTGATATAATCTGGCAAAGGAGACCAAGGCTGTGCCTGGACAATTCAAGAACTAAAATTTTTGAAAATTTATTACAAAAATGAAATGTCGACTTATCTTCAAAACAGAGTTTTGAAGGGAAGTCCTAATCTATCCGTATAATGATAAAAATATTTGAGATAACCACCTATCGAGGGCCTCCCTCTGGCTTGCTGGCTTTATTAGACTTTGCAAAACCAAATTAACTTAACCCTAGACCTAATGACCGAGAACACTTGTCATGACCTAGAAATTGAAACAGGGTTGTAAATGACCTTTCAAGACTTGTTTTTTATGAATAGACCTGAACCAGTAGTGCCAAGCACAAGGGGAATGAGTGACACAAACCATTCTGTCATATTTATGGCATGCCTAACGAAATGCGACTGATCGGAACTGATGGGACACCTAAACATGAAATGAAAAAAAGAGTTTTGATCTCTGACGGAGGGATAACTAGACTGACTCTAACAATTTCTATGGAACGATATTAATTATTAATGATTCAAAGACTATGCCCATGGTGATACAGGGAAGGAAAGGGGTAGGGATGGTCGTCACACTTTGCTAATCCTGTCCTGGTCGTTAGCTATAATGGTCAGGCCATCTTAAAATATACATCATCTATCACACCATTAAATACTACATAAGCTGGTGGATGGTGTAGTTTTCCATTAGTGCATGTTGGCATTACCTAGAACCATGTCGGGTGCAGGAGGATCACAACTTCATGGCATGTTCAAAACTCATGACAGACTTCAAAGTGTTCCATTACGAACTTATAATTTTGTTGGAACTCCAGACCAGGGTTGGAATTTGACGGCCATTTTGCTCGTGATAGGGAATTTTAATTGTATTTTATGTTTGAAACATTTAAAGTATCGTTTCTTGTGATGGGTTTTGAAATGTAAAGGACATATTTTTTAAGGTTCACATTTTAATAAAAATGTCATTACTATCTGTCAAACAACTCTTAGGCACTTGCACCTGGGCAACATGCCTAGAATTTGATGGAACTTATTTACTTGTGAAATATTATATTGACACGTCAATAATTAAGTGCTATGATACTTCGAATTCATGCCATAATATTTGATTTTATTTAAATATCTTAGGTTCATGTTACTTAAAGATATATATGTATTATTTTATGGCAATAATTATATTTTCTATTTTTATAAAACCTTTATTCTAACATGGTTTATGCCATGGTTATGCTTTTTTTAGTTGTTTACCTCCTTTCACCCGCGTATTAATAAACTATAGGAAAACAATGAGTAGAGTATACAAAAGTTTTAGAACAAAATCAAAGTGGTTTTAATTTTCATATAAAATAGGATGAAACAAATCAGATTGGATGCCGTGCCCATTAGGTGGTATTGTTTTTTCAGGCTCCAACGGAAAACTAACCCTTGTGTACCTTACAAATTTGAAATCAATTACCAATTTGAAATCAATGTAGATCATTGGATTAATATAACTTTAATAATATTTCATATACCCATAATGACAGAATCAGCCAAAATAAAAGATTGAAATTGGAATTGAAAATGGGAGGTGGCTAGAAGATATTGAGCGAGTGACATACACGTGGGTCGCTGGCATAGTAAATGAATGAACCATTGATGAAAATTGTTATAAAAAAAAAAAAAAAAAAAAAAAAAAAAAAAAAAAAAAAAAAAAAAAAAAAAAAAAAGAGGTGTAGGAAAAATACATTAGAATTTTGAGATAGAATCAACTGTAGTTTATTGATAGATCTAAGCATATCGAGAGCATGGTATCTTCATCCAAACCACATGCCCAAATTATGGTTAAAGAACACATAGAAGTAAATATGCATGTAGTGGAAGTTCATGAGAAAATTGACATTATGGAGTTATTAGAGAAAGCACAGATCATGAACTTTTAGGAATTTTACATTATAAATGAAACACACATTCCAGAACTATTACACCATTACCATGCTTTAGCAATCACTAAGCTATCAAATTCTAGTTTTAAGTCAGACTTTAAAGATCTCCCTAGTGTGATTTGGTAGTTCAAGTTTCATCCTTGATACAATGGTCAGTTGGAAGCTGCTAAGAGCATAAGGAGCATTTTTTCTCTGAAAATTGATGCAAGATTTTAAATTCTTTAAATTTAGAAACCCATATAACACTCTAGAAGCATTGAGAAGCTTTGGAATGGAATGGAAAATAACCTCTCGAAGGCACCAATGACTGGGTTGAGGAAGATGGTAGCACAACTTTAGCACAAATTACACTTCAATACAACAATTTGAAGTGCGCTTTGACCCCAATAAGGTGCAGGACCATGCTTCCTATGTCTTCAAAAACTATTAAGTTAAGAATGGGATGTTGCCTAACACTTGTGACTTCGTCCGGAGTGAAACTCTTACTATGCAAGTTAATCCATATGAGTTTTAAAAATATTTAAGTCTCTTACCATTAATAATATGTTTATTACTTTGAAAATATGTTTGTTGTAATTTAGTATTGCACGGACCTCCCTTTAAGTTGCAAGCTCTAGAAACCCCTTACGCAAATAGATGCAACTTATTTAAAAAAAAAAAAAATATCTTTGTTGTTCTCAAGAAGCCTCTACTACAAATTTCTCATCATTATTAACCAACGTAAGTTGCTTCAAGCTTAACCAAGGTCATTTTTTTAATTAACATTTATAATATGATTTATAATTTGAGTAGTAGTAGTAATAGTCATCTAGTTAAAATACACTTGATCTCATTACTAATAAGTTAAGTTCAGAGAGTTATTAAGCCTGAAGTTTCGTGAGGCCAATTCTAAAATCAATTCAAAGGAGATGGAGTGTTTCCATTAGTTTAACATTCTAAATTAAAAAGTAAGAAATTTGCGCGGGAAATATTATCTACCTTTATATTTTCGTTTGCTTTTTCAATTCTACAAATTCAACGTTATATCTACATTTTCATAGAATATGGACTAGTACATGTGACTTTTGCATGTCACACCAAGAACCTATATTCTATTGTGGTAATGATACAACAGTAAATCTCACGAATTGTTCACTTGACAACAAAGCCAAAATTCCTACAATTGAAAATGCCTCCAAAATTCCTCTAAACTCACAAACATCACTGAAGCAAACATATACAAGATCTAACATTAGGAAAACATATGTTTTTAAAATTATAGACTATGGTTATGAAAAACAGGGTTAAAAATGATATTTGTTTATGTATGATTGACTACCTGGTACGGTCCCAAAATTTAAAAAATGTCATGTGAATGATGTACTCTGGTCTCGTTGTTTTTCTCTAACGAGAAGAAAAATAAATAAGGTGGATTATAGTTTTGTTGGTTATGAATGTGAGATGTAGTAATTTTTTTACAATACTCATTCTTTTTCCAATTTTAAGATTTCCACTATTGATAATAGGTTATCCACCAAGACTCCTATGTAAAAATTTATGAAATATTAAAACACTTTTAATACATTGTGTTGGTTTTACTATAAATTTGGACCCCATATCGATTCCATGTGATTATGATGGTGGAGAGAATGGGGAACCTAGATAAGAAGTCAACTTGAGAGTCCTTGAAATGGAAATTTGGGAAACATGCTTGTTGGCATTGGTGAAGAAAATCCATTTGTTTTTACTAAAATTGCAACATTTAAATGCTTTGATAGAAATCCAAGTTGAGAATATTGAAATAGGAGTAGATTGATTGCAATAATGGGAGGTCAAGTGTACATAAAATATATTTTTAGATTTACCCATAATTTGTATATCCAATGTTTTGGAGAAGAATTGATAGCTGAAATATGGTTGGTTTGGGAGTTATGAATCCCATCAACAAGTGAGTAAAATCACCCCATCAATATTTAGATTTTCCCATCATTTTTGTATCTTGTGTTTTGGAGAAGGACTGATAAGTGGAATATGGTTGGTTTGGGAGTTGTGGATCCCATCAATAAGTGAGTAAAATCATCCCATCAATATGTGAGTAAAATGAACTTCATGAGTCTTATGATCATGTTGTTTTTTTTCTTATAATAAATATGGGAAAAAAATTTAACATAATTGTGTTATTGAAGGGTACTTTTTTAATTATACAATTATTGGTGAAGGGGTCAAATTTATATGAAAACATTATATGAAGAGCAAAAATTTAAACATAATATTTTTGGACAAAAAAACTAAAAACCTAAAACAACTAACACATCATGTAATATAATTAAAAACCCAAATTCCAACCATGTTGCTCGAGAATCCAATCGAGACTTCAGCTGATATAATTAAAAATCCAAATTCCAACCCTGTTGCTGTTGCTCGAGAGTTGAGTCGAAATTTCAACTAATATAATTAAAAATCGAGTCGAGACTTCAGCTGATATAATTAAAAATCCAAATTCCAACCCTGCTGCTCGAGAGTGAGTCTAGACTTCAGGTGAATAGTATTATAGTATTATATAAGAAAGGTAACCTTTCAGCGACAAATGTTTGAGATGATTGGTCCGCTCACATCTGTGGAAATAGTTGGCCGATCAAGAAAAATACGAGTCCATCTACAGGTGGCATATAAAACAATTCCATCTACCTGGTCGCAGCATGAACTTTGGAGATTGGTCGGACCATCGAGAAAAGCGCCGACCCTCTCATTAATCTGGGTCCCACGAATCAGGCTGCAAAAAGAGTAGAACCAGACGTAAAGTCAGTGTTACAAAGGGAAAAAATGATTTTGAGTGTGGGAAAGAGAGGGTGTTGCATTTCGCTTAGGGTTGACCAATATAAACTTAGTAAAATATAAACTTGATTTTTAATTAAATTTATCAAAAGTTTCGTAATTTTTTCTTTATTCAGTATAATTGATCATCAATTTCTAGCTTTATGCAGTGTTGTCCATATTCATCGTTCTCTATGTCAAAAGAAATTTAAACTTGACTTATCCTATAAATTAAATTTATCAAAAGTTTCTTAATTTCTTCTTTATTCGGTATAATTGATCATCAATATCAAACTTTATTTATTGTTATCCATATGTTAAATGAAATTTAATGATTGGATAAATGTTTACTATTTTTTTGGTTCTTGTTATTGATAGCGGAGTCACTTAGTATATCCATTGACTTAGTACATTGAACGATGAATGATTTGATGAAAAAATAAAAATTAATTAATTTAAAAAAAATAAATTTTATTAAAAAAATATAATATGTAAATAGTACACATTTTTTATTTTAAAATATAGATTTTGGTATTTTAATTAAATAGATATGGTCATATATATTTAAAATAGTAACGGCTTATTTAATATAAATCTTAAAAATGGTAAACTTTTAAGATAAGAATTTCATAATTTTTTATCATTTTTTTTTTAAATGATAAATATATAACTTTTATTTAAATATAAATTTATAATTTTTATAATATAATTAAAAATACATAAAATATATATATTAATTTAATTTTGTATAAAGTTTAGTTTCTTGTAAATTTTAAATTCAAATCTTATAAAATAGAATTCAAATCTTATAAAATAGAATTGAAGCTAACGGCTAATTATGAAAATTGACACATTTGAAGACCATTTAATCTAGCTAGTTTTGTATCTTGGATTTAGACTACACTTGTTATGGCCCCCTCGCTTTCTAACTTCCTCCAACCCCTTGTTTGGTATCAGTGCTTTGGTTATTGGTTTGTTTTGGGGCCTTTAAACAATGGTGGGGTGTATTCCCCAACCCTCAAATTCATGCCCTCCTTTCTGTTTATAAGCTAGCCCCAATCTACCATACCAACACTCGCCTTGCACTTAACTTCAACTCTCAAGTCAAGGTTAATCTAGGCCCATGGTCACATACTCAATCGTGATTGAGAGCCTCCACTCGAATTTAGCCCTTAACCTCTGACAGTGGCAATTAACCATGACAAATCCATGACGAAGGTGGATGGCAAGGAACTCCCCCTTATGACACCAGTAGGTGGGAGGGAGATCCACACTCGTGATTTTGAGTGGAGGTTTCACTCAATTCATCAAACAATAGAGTTTTCAGAGAGGAAATCAATAGCTTGCAGGAGGTTGACCCCTGACATCAGTGAGGAGGGGGGTTCGTAATCGCAGTTCCATCTTGCTATAACCTCGAACCAAAAGCTTCACATGTTTTGTTGACTAGATGAGGGGCTTTGGAGTGATACTCCACTACAGAATAGTCCCTGCCTACCATTTTGTCAGAATATGCCCCACCCAAGTTTCTCCTTGCTCTTGCGCTCGTGTTAGGGATGTGTTTGGGCTCACACCAAGATTTATAGAACCACACTCACCTTAAAAAAAACTAGTTCATTCAATAGTTGTCAGGGTCCAGGGTTGTCCCTTGTTGTTTTCGGTTCAAAGCTCAAACTCACTCTATACATCAAAACAGGTCTCTGAGGCATCAACAATTTAATTGTCGTGACAAAATACTTAGTATGTTGATGCGATGGTAAATTTAAGATTTCCTACACTAATCCTTGATACATGCTCCATCAGGAATCAAGGTACACACACAACATGTACAAACAGTTATGCATAAAACATATTATGTTTCTTTAATAGGTTTTACAGAGAACTTATGCAACCTTTATTCAAGCTACCTCTCTTAGGCTACTTGAGCCCTACTTCCCTTTTCCTCCTTGACTCAAATTCTAACTGTACACATGTATACATATCTAACTACAAGCAAAATATCTTCTAACAAAATTAAGATGTTTTGGAAACTTGTCCCAAGTCCTAAAATTGTATAACAACTCAAATTTGACACTTGTTATTTTTACAGAGGCTCATTTGGCCAAAAAACACCATCCTAGCTAATAGCCTAACCACCTAGATTCACCTAGAATCTAGACACTTGTATTAACACTTAAAATCCACTATTTAACAATTATACAAATTTCATTTGAGGGAAAAAAAATCCCTTTGGAAACTTCATGAACCCTTTGGGATCTAATCAAAAAATGTTGGCTAGGTGTTGATGCTCCTACATCGGATTCCCTAGGTTGAAAATTTGCATGACCTCTTGGTCATGTTCTTTGATTATTGAATCCCTTATAATCCCAAATTTTATGTTTTTTTGGTCATTGGCTTGCTTGTTTGGTTGTCATGTTGTTTTCTTTATCTTTCCATGATCCCATGTTTTAGATTTTTGTTTGTTTTGCTTGGATGATGTTGTCTATGATAGTCAACCAAGTTTTGTAGTTGATTACTTTTTCTTTCCTGCTGCACCATTTCTTAGGTACCATCAACATCCACAATTCATTGACTTCAGTGTCTATATTATTTCCTTGTTGGACCAAACTCTTGGTACCACTCACTATCAATAGTGTCTTCAAAAATTGCATGGCTTCATTTTCCACCTCATCATATGGTTCCTATTCTTCATTATCAAAGTTTGATAGCCTTTCCCAAGATTTATATATGGAAGATAGACTTCCATTCTTTGCATAGGGAATGAACCTATTACAATAATTAAATTATTTACCTTCATCAGTAGGTTATTTGTAGATGTACCTCTATTTTTTTCCATTGCAACTTCTCTCAAGGAAAATTCTTGCTCTATATCCCGTGGCTAAAAATGAAGTAAAATTTTTATTTCATGAGACAAATTTGTCTCATGTGCCCCTTTCTCTCCTTATCCTGACAATAGTAGATGTCGTTTTCTTATAATTCCATTAGTCATTACATACTAATCTTTATAAACATTACTAGAATAACTAGATGTGTTTGGCACTCCTCTTTCTTCCTGCTTCTCCTCTTCTTGCTTTGAATGGAATAAAATTTCATCCTTATGAGATGTGCTTTGGTTTGTTTCATTTGCAATCATGTAATTAATTTGAAGAACAAACAATTGCTCTATTTTAAACATAGGCTCCTTCTCTTCATTGAATTTCATGAGCATTTCCTCTAACTACTACATTTTATCTCCTTGATCCTTCCTTTAGTTGTCTTGACAAGCTTCATCCCTCATGTAGTGTTCCTCAAATCTTTGATTATTCAGCCAAACTTTTATGAAAATCGTTGTGATAGGATGTTATCCCTTCTCTCTTATGAAGTTGTCCTCTTCATCTGCACTTTTCTTTATAACCGCTCTTATTGGTTGTCCTTCAACTTCTCTTCCTTTATTAACATCTTTAAATAGCTTCGCTTCACCTTCAACATGGTTATAAGCCAACACAATATTGTTTGCTATGTTGACAACCCCTATTAATTGTTTGTAGGGCTCCTTTTGCTTTTTCTCAAGAAACAAAATTATTTCAACTTACCTCTATTTTTGAAAAATAGTTCTTACACCTTCTTCTTTCTTTTATACAATATGTCCAAACTCTTGACCTGTAAAGCCTATGTTCACATAAAATTTACTAGTTTTAAAAATTAGGCCATCTAGCCTCTTTTGTTGTCTTCACCACCAATTCCTCTTTTTGTGAATGGATTTCTTTCTAGTTCCCTTTATGAGACCATATTGTCTCATCTTCTTTTATGATGGATTTTAAATTATTTTTTCCATGTTTTGGAAAGGTGTTTCTTCATTTTATTTTGTCAGTTTAATAGTTATAAATGATTGTCCTTCTTTTTCATCCTTTTGACCTACAACCATACACAAAACATTTGTATTAAAAGCATAAGGCTTTCTAGCCCCATTTGGTGCACCTACAACCACACCTTCTATGAGCATCTCCTTTTTCTATTTTGGACCCTTCATGTAGTCCATGAGACTCTTAGTCAGTTTACCCTTAACATATTTCTCATCCTCTTCTCCAAGGAATGCTCCTTTATTTTGTTCACATTAGTGAACCTTCTCCTCTTCACACTCAACTAATATAAATTCACCATTTTTCAATTGAGCACTCAACTAGTGCCTCAAATTCCTAACATATAGTTGTCTAATAAGTCATTGGATATTTTTATTTAGATCCCATCCACATCTTTGGTCATCCTTCTCCCTTTCTTGTAGTGACATGTTTATCACACCAAGTCTCTCTTTCAACTCAGTCATCTCCATATCAAAATCCTCTTAGCTTATCTTTCTCCTTATGATTTCACCTGCGTTGGCATCTTTCTCTATTCTTACGTTGCTTTCACCTGAACCCTTATCATGACCATAAAATGGTCATTTCTTTCTCCTTCCCATAAGCTTCTCCATGCTATTTGTGAGCTATAAACAAGCCTCCATAAAAAAATCTCATCAATATCTCACCTTCAGGCTTGGCCTTTTAGTCTTTTCCATGATCCTTAAGTACATCACTTGTTCTCTGCGACATCTCTCGTTGTTGTAGTCAATTCCACCATACCTTCTACTTCTGCCACTACTACGTTTTTTAGTTTCTTGCTAAAATTAAAATAAAATTTAAAGACTAGATTACCTGCCAAGTTTTCTCATACTAAGCTTTTCAACGTTCTCCATTCCTTTCTTTCAACAATCATTCCATATTTGCTTCTTGGATAATATTTTCTCTAGTATATTATAATCCTTCTTCAGTCTTTGTTCTACTTTCCTTCTACCTCTACCACCAGTTATCCTCTTTCATAACAACTTTTGAAAGTTGTCCATATTCATGTTAATCATTTCTAGCATACACATAATTAGTTTGACAACTGAAATCAATGGCTTTTTTCCAGATGTTATGGACATCTCTCCTCTGCTTAACACTTGCAAACATTTCATGTCATTGACTAAAATCTCTTCTTCTACTTCTAATTATTTGAACAACCTTAATTCTTCATCACCTTCATGTGTAGTCTCCTTTCCCTCACTAGCTACAAATCTTTGATTCTTTGTTGCCTGCAAATTTCTTATGACCAGTTCCTTTATTTTTTATTCCCAAGGAGTGTAATTGTCACTCTGATTCCACTTGACATGACCAACCTTCAAGACCACATGATGCCTATATACTCTGGATCTATAGTACACTCGTTTCATGCCCTTGGTCTTGCAACTTCCTCCAACCCCTTGTTTGGTCTTGGCCCCTAAGTTATTGTTTTTTTTTGGAAATTTAAACAATGGTGGGTGTATTCCCTAAGCCTCAACTCCTTTCCCTCTTTTCTATTCATAAGTTAACCCTGATCTACCATACCAATGTTAGTATTATGCTTAACTTCATATCTTTTGCCAAGGCTAATCTTTCCCCATGGTCACGTACTTAGCGGTGACCAGGTGGCTCCACTCAAAGTTGGCCCTTAACTTCCAAAAGTCACAATTAACCATGACAAATCCATGGCAGAGGTGGATTACAAGAGGGATCCCCCTGTGATGTCAACGAGGGGGGAGGTTCACACTCATGGTTTTGAGTGGAGGCTTCACTCAGTTCATTGAACAACATATTTTTCGTAGAGGAGATTAATTTCTTATGAGAGGATCAACCCTGACATTAGTGAGGAAGGGGAAGGGGGTCCAAAATCACAATTTTTCCCTGTTGTAACCTTTCACTTAAAACTTCACATGTTATGGACATCTCTCCTCTGCTTAGCACTTGCAAACATTTCATGTCATTGACTAAAATCTCTTCTTCTACTTTTGATTCTTTGAACAACCTTAATTCTTCATCACCTTCATGAGTAGTCTCCTTTCCCTCACTAGCTACAAATCTTTGATTCTTTGTTGGCTACAAATTTCTTATGACCAGTTCCTTTACTTTTTATTCCCAAGGAGTGTAATTGTCACTCTGATGCCACTTGACAAGACCAACCTTCGAGACCACTTGATGCCAATATACCCTGGATCTATAGTATACTTGTTTCATGCTCTCAGTTTTGCAACTTCCTCCAACCCCTTGTTTGCTCTTGGCCCCTTAGTTATTAGTTTTTTTGGGGAAATTTAAATAATGGTGGATGTATTTCATAAGCCTCAACTCCTTTCCCTCCTTTCTATTCACAAGTTAACCCTAATCTATGATACCAATGTTGGCATTATGCTTAACTTCATATCTTTGGCCAAGGCTAATCTTTCCCCATGGTCACACACTTAGCGGTGACCAGGTAGCTCCACTCAAAGTTGACCCTTAACTTCCAACAGTCACAATTAATTGTGACAGATCCATGGCAGAGGTGGATTAAAAGGGGGATCCCCCTGTGATGTCAACCAAGGGGGGAGGTTCACACTTATGGTTTTGAGTGGAGGCTCCACTTAGTTCATTGAACAATGAAGTTTTCGTAGAGGAGATTAATTTCATGTGAGAGAGTCAACCTTGACATTAGTGAGGAGGGGGAAGGGAGTCCAAAATCACATTTTTTCCCTATTGTAACCTTTTACTTAAAACTTCACATGTGTCACTGACTAAAAAAGGGGATTCGAGCCGATGCTCCACTACATTATAGTCCCTTCCTATTGTTATGTCAAAATACGCCTCGCTTGGTTTTCTTGTTGCTATTGCACTTGAAATGGGTATGTATCTGGGCTCACACCAAGATTTATAGAAACACACTCATCCTCTAAAGTAGCTAGTTTATACAACATCTGGAATCGTCTAGGGTTCTCCCTTGTTGTTGCGGGTTCAAAGCTCAAACTCACTCTATACCTCGATACAGATCTATGAGGCATCAACAATTTGAATATCATGACTGAATTCTAATTATGCCAGTGCAATGGGAAATTCGAGCTTCCTTATGCCATACCTTTATACATGCTCCATTTGGAATCAAGGTACACACACAACATGTACAAACACATGTGTACAAAACACGTTATATTTCTTTAGCATGGTGTATTTACAAAGAACTTACACAACCTTTCTTGAAGCTACCTCTCTCAGGCTCCTTAAGCTCTAGTTCCCCTTTCCACCTTGGCTGAAGTTCTAATTGTACAAATGTATACATATCTAACTACAAGTAAAATATCTTCTAATAGAATGAAGATTCTTTGTAAACTTGTTCCAAGTCCTAAAACTATATAACAACTCAACTTTGACACTTTTACAAAGACCCATTTGAGCCAAAAACACCAACTCATCTAACAACATAACCACTCAAATTCTCCTTGAATATGGACCCTTGTATTAACACTAAAAAGCCACTATTTCAAAATTAAGCAAATTTCATTTGAGGGAAAAAAATTCCCTTTGAAAATTTCATGAAATGTTGAGTAAGGTTTGATGCTCCTAAATCAAAAATAAACACTATCATGAGAAACATCTTCCTCTTATACAATTGATAAATGTGCAAAATTCATTATTATGCTCTAAAGTTCAACATTGGAGACATCAAATAGAACCATGTTAAAGGAAAGCGATAATATCTTGCTATCAAAGGTTAGATAGGGTTTCAAATAGAACCCATCAAGTTGTTCTTGCATTGTGATAGTACTAGTATAGATCCATCTTAATCACATATCTACTAAGCACCAAGAGGATCATTTTTTTTGAGGTGCAAATGTCTTTTAGACTGCAAAAATGAAAAAAATAAGTTTGTAGCTCAAGAGATTTGGTCCCCAAAAAATAAGTTTATAGCTCAAGAGATTTGGTCCCATTACAACATGATACATCAGTGATTAAAACTGTATTTTTGAATGCATAAATGTATTCAATGCCTTCAAAATCTCTCTAACCACTTGAATTGTGTATAAGACTTAACTTAAATTTGTAATTCCAACAAATCTTTACTGTATTTGATACAAAATTAACAAAAAAAATATGCATAAAAAAACCAAAATATAAAATAATGAAATTACTTAAAATTATTTAAACCAAAAAAATCAATTTTATATATATATATAATTTTCATGTTTAACCGAGAATATATATTTTATAAATATATAATATTATTATAATATATATATATATTCTACATGAATTAATCTTTAATTAAATTAATTTATATAAATATATTTAAATATTTTATACAATTTCTCCTTACACTACTTGTATTATAATTACAGCTACATCACTTTTTTTATTTAGATAATATTTTTTTAATGTGAAAGGTACTGATGATGTTAGGTCCACCTTGAACATAGATAGGATATTGTACTCTAAAATGTACCTCTTGGCACAACAAAATAAATGGTTTAGTAATGAGTAAAAGTATTTAGTGAGCGTTTGTTTATATATATATATATATTTGAATTCTTTATACACATATGTCATGTTATTTTGAAGTTTTTATATTTTAAAATTTGTGAAGGGTTGTCGGATAAATCCATATCAATGGTGTTCATTAAAAAAGTGCCTGAGTTGTATTAAACATAAGACCAAAACTCTGCGGTAACGATACTGAAATAGGAAACCACATGAAGTAATTGTACTACGGAAGATTAGATCAAAATGATGTACAAGGTCAACATAATCGGAAAAAAATCATACGCATTCTCTGTTCTCCTCATTGAGAGAGACGTAGAACACAGGAGCCTCCAAGTAAAATTAGCATGTCGGTCAGGTTAAATGTCAATGTCAATGGGAGGACTAGTGACTGCGATATAGAAAGACAGGAGGAAGAATTTGAGCCATGCAGACATGCCAGTATCCGTCAGTTAAGTAGAGCCACCACAAGTCCTGACCCATCACATGCTATTCCCGAAAAGTGCGGCAAGCATTCATTCAGACATTCCCTTTGTCTATTTATTGATATCATCAGAAAGGAGAGAGATCATCAAATTATCATCTATCCATTCCCCCTCACTGCACAGTGCACTGTATTGTCCCTTACCCTGTCTCGCTCAGCAGACATTGGGCTCTGTGGAAGGAACAAAGAGTAATGGAGAGACTGAACAGCACCAGTCGATCAGCAATATACAAGATAAGCCAAATCATCAAAACAAAGCAGATAGCTCGACGATGGCACAAACTGGCCACCATTACTGCAATGATCACTGGCATTAAGCACGTGCTGTTGATGAAAGGGCGGCGGCCGCCCAGATTTCCTTACCCTTCCGATTACGGCAATCAGAGCGCGGAGGAGGCAATATTATTAGGGAGTGGCCAAGATCCGAAGAGGTCCGTCTCCGGGGTAGTCCCTGGCGATGTGCCGGAAGGCCACCTGGCAGTCTACGCAGTGGAGGAGGAGCGGGTGGCGCGCTTCGTTATTCCGGTAGGTTATTTGAAGCATCCCTTGTTCATGAAGCTCCTCCAGGAGGCCGAAGACGAGTTCGGCTTCAACTATTGCAATGGTGGGCTTACCCTTCCCTGCGACCCATCGGTTTTGGCCCATATCATACACCTCTTGACCCATGCCCCCCTTCATCACCATCGCAATCTTAGCGTGGACACTGCCTGTCAGATAGCCCTGCAAAACAATGCAGGTACTAGTTCTGCTGCATGGGCTTGGCCAGACACCCAAAGTCATTCACAGACCACTATCTGCACGGACATCGTCATCGATATGAAAGGCAAAAGTGTCGCTGTACATGGATAATTCTTGGTATGAAAGGCATAAGTGTCGCTGTCTATAGATAATAGATAATTCTTGTTCCAACTTTGACTGTAATAGTTTCTCCATAATGTAGATAGATTGCGACCCTATAATATATTTTTAATTTACAGCATCGACTATGTGTTTTTTAATTTATGTGTTTCTTAATTTAAATGAAAAATTTTGAGTACCATATCTTAAAAATAGTATACTGATATCACGTAACTCATTAATTAGCATTCCATTCATTGCCCTATTAAATTTCAATATTTATTTATACAATGTACATTCTTTCTTCCAACACCCATCAATTCAATTAATTCACATAATAGACATGTCCCTACACTGGTTATTTCCCTATTAAATTTCAATATAAAATACACAATATTTCTTCGAACCCACATCAATTCAGCTAACCCCTCCGCTGGTTTAGGTGATTAAAAAATAAAAATTGTATTATCATGGTAATCATGCACCCAATTTAATTGTGATTTAACATCTCACCTCCGCTACCCTCCTACATATCCATCTCTTTATTTATTCCAATATATCTTCATTTTATGCACTAACTACGCCTGTGCTACCCTATACTTCCCTCCCTGCATTATCATTCATTTTTCATATCATGAAGTATACTTTCAACTCTGTTCTCTAACAAAACAGGTCTTCCATATCCCATTGTTTTTACGAGGGCATATTTTTAACACTTAGTTCTTTATTTCATGAAAGTATAATATTTTTTCGTCCAAAAATAAATATATTGTTTTGTTTATTAATGGAAATAATATAGGATTTAAGAAATAAGAAACTAATATTAATTATTAATTTATTTAATCATATTTAATATTTTTTTTAAGAAATTTCTATATAATATCAGTATTACTAGTTCACTATAATTAAAATAGATGATGATGAGTGTATTGTTAATATACTCTGTAATTTAAAGACCAGGGTTGGTATAGTCCACTTTCTAGATGATTTTGGCTTAGACATAGGTGGGTCTCAAAGTATGGTAATTTTTTTCTCTTTATTAGTGACTTCACACACTACTAATAGCCCTACAACTCTTTAACTAAAATAACAAGAATATAAGTGCAATTTAAATGTTTTATGTTGTGATTCTTTCTTAGATATATTTTCAAATTAATAAAAAATTACTGAAAAATAAATTTAAACTTTAAAAAAATTCAAAGCAAATATAATTTATTTAAAAATTTAAAATATAGTCTAAATAATACAAAAATTTATCATATAAACTATATCACCAAATTTCAATCAAAATTTCCAAAACCCACAATACTCAAGTCATCTCCAAAATATATCACCTAATGGTTAAGAGTATGTGTTTCCTCTTAAAAAGTTACAGGTTCAAAACCAGAGTGGTAGAATATGTATGCTTTAATAAATTTAATAGTCAACTATTATTAATTTAGCATTGACCAATGTAACTTATAATTATTATGTCATAAGGTGTTCCTTTGAGAATAGCTTCTCTCTCGCCCATCTCTCATCACACTACTTCATTGGATTATATGTTGACGAATGGAGAATGTTGAGCCATTGGATTATGACAAGCTAAGGTAGTTGAAAAGAATGATTATTAAAGCCTAACCTTCGATGTGAAAAACAAGTGGAGATGATGATTGTGCACAATAAAAAGGCAAAGATGAAATTGAAATGGGAGCTAAGGATTCTTGGAGCCTCGAAAAATAAAGATTAGAAGAAGAAGAAGTAGAGATAATGAGGAACACAGTTCCTACATTGTCTAGATTGATGTACTCAAAATCAAAATCAACATTTGTCAAAGCTCAACAAAGTCCGTTGAATGTTGTCAAAGGGAACATCAATCCTTTCTTGAAAGGGTTACTCGACAAATCTTATTCCCCCACACTTCTTCCCCTTGTTTTGTTGGTGGGAATGTTGATTTCAAGCTTGAGAGTGGGTCTCCAGGAGAATCACATGGTCTTGGTGTTGGAGATTTGGTAATGGTGTTTGTTGGTATTGGTTGTCTTCTATGGGAGATTGGTTTTAGATTGGTTTTTTTTTATTCTTGTCCTAATGGTTGAAAGAAACTTCATTCTCATGAAGAGCGTTCGTTACTTTGTCTATGCACTCAAAAAGAGTGTTCCAAACTGTCTTTGGCTCACTTTGCTTATTTTGGCCTGGAGTCTACTATTTGATACCTAGGTTCAGCTCTCCACCAAGAGCCATAAGGTGTTGGCCTATGTGACAAGGTTATTGGTTGCCTTGATATTGGCATTTTTAGACTCTTTAAGAAAAATTGAGGGCTTTTATGTTAAGCCTCACTCTGTTGTGAAAACCCTACCTTATAATTTATGTTTCTTATGTAGTGTTATTCTAGTTGCTTGGAATGGCACTATTCTTCTAACCCCAAACACTCATTAGTATATACATCATAGATTTTCTTCATCTTGCATGATCTCTTTGGTGTTTTTCTATTGAGTACTAAAAATATTAGTTTCTTTCTAATGGGATTCCAAATTTTACCTATATATCAAGCAAGAAGACCTTTTGTGGTTCTTGAAAAAGAGTGAGGTGGAATCAATATTTCCCAAATTCAAAGGAGCAATTGAGACTGGCAAGATTAAAAAAAAAAACTCTAAAGAATTAGGTGGTATGCATTTTTAGTTTTGATCCTTAGTTCCTATACTTTACTCCATTGCAATGTATGATTCCATGAATTTGATGCTAATTTGATGCTCTTAGCATTGCCAAATGACTTTGCTATTATCTTTCTCTAGAGTTTCTTGAGCTGAATAAACTAGATTAAAGATATAAAGTAGTATGTTGTTTTAAATTTAGAATTTTGGAGTTGCTACCATGTCAATATGTTTTAGACCTCTCACAATTGGACTTATATATTAGGTGAATTTTATCCAGAAAGGAAAAGGGTGGTCCATTCTTTAAATGACACCAAAATTGTTGTAAAAAACAACACCAATTTTCCAATGGGATTGTCACTATAGTGGTGATAATTATCATTTTACCTGTTCTGGGGATTGCCACATCCCATTTCATTTTACTCGTATTAATAGGCTTCATATTCAGGAATACCTTCAAACAATCTTTGAAGCAATTGTGTTTGTGTTTGTTATGTATCCCTTTGATGTTGGTGACTGATGCATGTTGATGATGTTCAGGTAAGGGAAGCAAGTTGAGAGTAGGCTTCATTTCTATGGCTTATAATTGTTGGTATTGTAGGTTTACATACCCAACTAATTTGATTTAGTGAAATAGATCAAATGGTTGAGTTGTTTTGTTTATCGTAGTTCTCTCTAAATGATGATGACAATATGAAGTTAATAGTCTATTCAATCAATCTAGATCCTAGAACCAAATTGAAATGTTTAACTTTCCCTGTCTAGACTTGCAAATTTTATCTTTTAGTAATATAATTGTTTCTCTCTGTCCTCCTCCTTTGTAGATATCTCAAAATAAAACCACAACAGTGGCATCCAAAGCATAGTGTGGTAGTGCTAGATATACAAAACATGAGTAGTGAGTACAATGAAAATGGCCTTGTATACGCAACATACCATAAACCATCAGAACATGGGTGAGAAATCGAATCAAGGATTTGAGCATGTATTAGAGATGAAGAAAAAAATTGAGGAACTTGACATTCAGTAACATTTGTTTCCCCAAGAAATCCATATCAAGTTTGTTGGCTCAACCAAATTAAATTTCAAGTTTTTTGGCTCAACCAAAATAAAATTTTACTACAACGCTGACATCTAAAAAATTGGAAAGCTCAACGTTGCATCCCTATTTTGAGGTTCTATGCTCTACCATTCATTTTTATCCCTTGTATTGAAATTATTGGGACTATTAAATGAATTCCATGTGATTTTGTTTTTTAAACAATGTAGACAAACTCTAAAAATCAGTTGATAGGTGTGGCCAAGGATGCCCTTGTGAGTAGATATGTTCTTTGCACTTGAGAAGGGAACATTAAGCTAATGGAATTGACTCATTTATCTTTTTTGTTTACATTTATTTATGTTATTAAATGGTTGGTCATTTTTATGGTTCAATTCTCTCAATGTGACACAATGGTATCAAAGCTTGTTTTGATGTCATGTGTTAGGTTTCATTGTTCAGGATAGTGTTAACAATTTTTATCTTGGAAGAGAATAGAATTTCAACCTTGGAAAAATTGAGATTAACAACCATATGACAAGTGAGAAAATTCTAAAATTGTTCATCAATGGTTTAGTTGGCAAGTTATGTGCAACAAGGAAGAGGGTGAGATAAAATGGGAATATTGTGTTGTTATCAAGTTTTGTCAATGCTTATGGCCCTCAATGCAAATAGCATGGAGTTGTTATAAATATTGTTAGTATTTCAGAAATGGCCTAGACTAGATTTGTAAGTGTTCAAAAGTCTTGTTTGGAAAGTTGAAATGAGTTCTAGGAACCCATGGAAGACTTTTTAGCAGGGGGTAGTTCATGGGTATGAGTAAGGTCATTCACGAAAATGTTATTAACTATGAAGATTGTATAGCTCAACATTACAATTAATAAAAAGGATTTCCATGGGAATTTTGGAATCAAGTATTGGAATTCATTATAATATATCATATGATGGGAAGATATGTTGTATAAGTACATGTTGTTTTATGGAAATAAGAAAACTCATAAGTAGTATAGACCTAATTGAAGGAGTATAATGTTTATGTGTTGAACTCTACCATTGACAAATAGGAGTTTAGTAGAAAATTGCATTCTCAATATTTAAATATATTTCTAGACAAGACATTCATTTGAGAGTTCCACACAATCACATAGCCTCATTACAGATTTTTTTAGACCTATAAACCAATGTTGCAAAAATTATTAAGATTGCAGGATATAGATTTCTAGTATTTTGATTAGGTTGATGACATACACAATTTCCTTAGATATTTACGAAGGGATCTTGCAAACAAGACGACTCCTAAAGTTATATTTGAAAGAATGCTTATGCGGGCATGCAGAAAATAGCAAGAGTTATTGTAAAGGATAATTGCAACTTGTGTTTTGCAACTATAAAGTGTAGTTGTGAATACAACTATCGAGAGCAAGCTAGTTAGAACATGTGGAAGCTTGAAATTGGAAACCAAGAATAATTACTAGAACAATAAAACTCCTTATGTTGGTTACTGAAAAAAATTTAAACATGCCTACTTGAAAAAATCCTTGTATTATAGCTATAAATGAAGAATTAACATTATGAAAGAATGTAAGCATATTGTTACATTATGATGATGGTATGAAGCAAGGATGCCCTTTATGTGGGTAGATTTGTATTTTTTGTATTTGTGTAGGGAGTAGTAAGTGAATAGAATATTTTGACTCCTTTATCCTCCACATCTATTTTTAGTTTTGTAATTTGAAATTTGTTCTATGTTTCTAATAATATGTCTCTGTTACACGGTATCACAGCATGTTTTGATGATCATGAGTTTTTATTGCATTTTTTAAATTTTTCCAAAAGTAAGAGCCTCTATGGAACCCAAATATTATCACTTAAAAATAAAATACCATTGATTTCAAAGAACTAATGCCATAACCACGACCTTGAAAAGGTTTTCTTTTGAAAGGAAAAAAAAATGAGCTTAATTGAACACAACCCTAGGTTTATTTTGGAAGGTTTGCATCATTCATAATTTTTTCATCATCATAATCCATCCACTTACCATTTCACTTGTAGTAGTGCTAGTGACCTAGGGCATTCTCCAAATTTCAAATCACCTCGTCAAAAATGATCTAACAAGGTCACTCAAAAAAAGGGGGGACACTCTGTCCTAAAAAGAGGACAGATCATACCGATATGGGCATCAAGTAATTAATAAGCATATCAAATGGGAGAGAAAAAGGAATAGGAATATGAGAGTTCCACATAATCACATGGTCCTATTGCTGATTTTTTAAACCTGCAAACCAATGTTGCAAAAATTATTAAGATTGTAGGAAGCAAACTTCTAGTATTGTGATTAGGTTGATGATATGCACAAGTTCCTTGGAAATTTTCAAATGGATATTACAAACAATAAGACTCCTAAAGGAATATTTAAAATAATATTTATGGTGTCCTACAAAAAATAGCATGAGTTGTTGTAGAGGAGAATTGTAACTTGTGATTTGTGACTACAAATTGTAGTTGTGAATACAAATATGGAGAGCAGGCTGGTTAGAACATGTGGAAGACTAAAATTGGAAACTAAGAATAATTACTAGAACATTATAACTCCCCATGTTGGTTACTATGAAATTTTTAAACATGGCTACTTGCAACAATCCTTGTATTATAGCTATAAATGAAGCATTAACATTATGAAATAATGTAAGCATATTGTGACGTTATGAGGATGGTATGAGGCAAGGATGCCCTTTGTGTGGGAATATTTGTATTCTTTTTATTTGTGTAGGGAGTAGTAAGTGAATAGAATATTTTATCTCCTTTATCTTCCACATATATGTTTAGTTTTGTGATTTGAAATTTGTTCTATGATTTTAATAATATGTCTCTGTTACACAAGTATCAAAGCATGTTTTCATGATCATGAGTTTTTATTTGATTTAGATTTCCATTTAAAAATAAACAACTATTGATTGTAAAGAACTAATGCCATAACCACCACCTTGAAAAGATTTTATTTTGAAAGTAAAATATGTTTAACTTAATTGAAAACAACCCCGAGTTTATTTTGGAAGGTTTGCATCATTTAAAAAAATTCATCATCACAATCTATTCACCTACAATTTCACTCATAATAGTTTCAGTGACCCAAATCACTCTCCAAAATTCAAACCACCTCATCAAAAAGGATCCAACATGGTCATTAAAAAAATGGGGGTAGACATTTTCCTAAATGAAGGGCAGACCCTACCCATATGGGCATCAACTAAATGATAAGCATATCAACTAGAAGAGCATAACCAATAGGAATATGAAAACAACCTCATAATATTTATTCTGTGAAAACCAATGGACAAATTACTCTTAAAACACCATAGAAAAATATAGCATGTAGCATATATAAGGTGCTAGTGTCACCTACAAAGATATTCACTGAAAATATCAAATACTGAATAACCATCAATTAAGAATACCAGGAACATAAATGCTAGTAGCAAAGAGACCAGAATAAAAGACCTTCAAAATTTGTGGCAAATTCAAACACTACAACTTTTATAGGCCTTCTTTATTTGAGTATGTGTTCTTAACCTAAATAAGAGAAAGGTACACATGGAGAAAATGAGGTTCTTAAAATGAGGAGAAGGCTAGAGACATTAAACCTACAAAACACTACAAAAGAAGCACAAGAACTTGTTGTTAGAACCATATATTTATTTCTGACTCTAGTTGGAAAAATTTCCTGTATATTTTAGTATTTCACATGTGTATATCACTATTTGATTCATTTTGTTCATTTGAATACATCAAGAAAATTTTGTGTGTGTCCCAAGCAACTACCATTTTACCATTTAAGGCCTCAACCTCAAAGGTGTTTCCAAAGATACCCAATGCATGTGGAAACATTGCCCATATCTCAACATTAAGATTTTTAATTTCCGCAACACAAAAACCCTACTCATCTGGCTTCCAACAATGCCAAATTCCTTCCACTTGAAATAAAATCCCCTTTGCAACTTCTTCCCCTTCATCGTTCCTGAGTGAGACAAACTAGCTAACTTTACATTACATAAATCTCACTGGTGTCTGATGATTGAAGGGAGGAGTTATCTCAAGACCTCTCAATGCTCCATGAAAAGCCTCACAACCATTTCTCTCTAGTGACTCATGGAAGGAACCCATGACTAGAGAAGACCTCATTCATGAGATAACATGAACTCTCGATTATCCAGCTTATTATAAATTACACTAAACATTGTCATCAATCGTAAAAAGACAATCCTTATTTATATAATTTATATATATATCTAGAATAAAGAGAGTGAATTTAAATTTGGAAAGCTAAAAAAATGTCCTTAAACTATGTTTTAGAGCTTTTTAGGGTATATTTCCTTGTCAAATCTACCTAGAATTAGGTAGAAATTTATTGGAGTCATTAGTTTTTTGTTGAATTGAGGCTTATGTGATCCATATCAAGTTTATGAGAGATTTTTCTTCGTAAATCACATGATATTTCATTTGTCGACGCGTTTCGAACCAACCAGTGTGGTTCATCGTCGGGACAAGTTGAAGAATCAGATCCAGGTTTCATGTTAAATAGACAGAGCAAAACATCCAATGGCTATAATTTTTGACCAAGCAATATCTATATTGACTAGCTAATGGCTATATTTGACTAGGAAACGGCTAGTTCGACTGGACACAGGGAAAAGACAGGGAAAAGGAGCATATTATTATTTAATTAAAACTTAATTATTTAAAATAAGTTAAAGTTATGTATTTAAATAATATTAAATTATAGTTAGTTATACTGTATTAAATTAAAGGTATTTAACAATTCAATAGATATATATATATATATATAATAATAATATATATAAATATATATATATATATATATTATATATATTATATATAATATAATATATATCTATATATATTAGGGAATAAACTAATAGTATTATATAGGAATAAAATATTTATTTGTTAAATTTAATTATAAATTATTAAACTATTATCATAGATCAATTTCAATACAAAATCTTTTATTTATAATTGGTAAATTAGTATATAACTAATCTTAAACTAAATGCTATTAAAGAATATTATACTATATAAACAACCCACCAAAGAGGATCAAAGAACAAAGGTAAAAAAGAGATGGTTCAAGGATAACAAGGGGAAACTAACTTATAAGAAAACTAGAACAAGCTAAACAAAAGGAGGGGAGGAATTGAAGAACACGACTAGGAAGTGAGGCTTGGGATCCAACAACTACTGATCTTCCATCCATCTTTTCTATTGAGATTGCTCGACCTTTTTTCAATCTCAAGGGCTTCCCTAAATTTACGGTGATGGAACTATGAGACTCTAGCAATAACACTGGCCTCTTCGATACAAACATGATGTTTGGTTTTCTCTACATGCTATGCTAAAGTGGAAGACTTGGTTCTCCTATGATTAAGGTCAGCTACGTGCTCACTAATCCTCTGATTAATGGAGCGTCTAGTCTCACCAATATAGGGGGTCCCACAGGAAAAAGGAATAATATAGACCCCCTTCATGTCCTTAGGGTCGATAGGATCCTTCACTGATCTGAGGGACTTAGGAATGGTATTAAGGGGTCTAAAGGTCGAGGGAACATTACGCTTCTTAAGAATCCTCACAATCCTATCAATGGTCCCCTGCACAAACGGAAGATGGACACCTGGGACCCTCTCTTTAGGTTCTCTTTTAGTTAATGAATTTTTGGTAGCTTTTAGGAAAGCCTTCTGACCTAGGTATCTACTATAACCATTTTCAACAAAGACATTAAGGAGATGGGATTTCTCTTTCTCAAAGCTCTTTTCATCCGAGATCCTTAGGGCATGAGTAGCGAGGGTGTTGAGAACACCCAACTTCTGCACCAGCAAATGGTGGGAACTGGCATGAAGATACTGCTCCATATGTGTTTTCTTTTGAAACACTTAGTGGGAGAGGGAACCGTCATTATTCTTTGAAATAAGAATATCAAGGAAAGGGAGGCAACCATTGACTTCCTGTTCGCTGGTGAACTTAATGGCCGAGGATTGACTGTTGAGATGATCGAAGAAGATATCTAACTCCTCTTGGCCATGAGACTAGATGACATCTGTGTCATCTACATATCTTTTCCAAAGTTTAGGCAGGAGGTAGGCCGAGTTTAGAGCCTTGGATTCAAAATATTCCATAAAAAGATTAGCAATGATAGGGGATAGGGGTGAGCCCATGGAAACACCATAGGTTTTCTCAAGGAACCCCCTTCAAAACTAAAAAAGGTGGAAGTGAGGCAGATCTCAACTAACTAAGCAGTATCAAGATCCGTTAGGCAGTTGATTACCTCCATGGTGCTATTTATAGGGATGTGAGTGTACAGGGAAACTACATCAAAACTAACCAGAATGTCCCTAGGGTCAAGCTTCATGTCCTTGAGCTCCTTAATAAAGGAAGTAGAGTACTTGATAAAGGACTCTATATGGCCAACTAAGGGTTTAATCTTTAAGGCAAGGAATTTAACAAGAAGGTGGGTAGGACCTCCAATGGTGTTGACAATGGGCCTTAGGGGAGCTCCTTCCTTGTGAATTTTAGGGAGCCCATAGATCCTAGGAGTGATGGGATTGCTCTCAATGAGTTTTTGGTGTAGGGAACTCACTGAGCTACTGGATTTGATGGCAAGATCCATCATTAGTTTCATTTGTTAACTATGCACAATATAAATGCATAAAATATTTTTCAAAGTGCTAAATTCATTTACACATTCAAAAACTAATGATTTAAATAAAAAGGCACATCTCACCAAAAAAAAAAAAATCCCAAGTCTAACCAAAAAATCCAAAACATATAAATCAACAATTGTAAAAAGCATAAAGTCACCAATTATAAGCAACAAAAGGTCATTGTATTGCCTTTAAGAACCATTGAGAAATAAATATGCTTATAAAATAGGATGGTTACCCCATAGTTACTCTCATAAGTAATGAAACATCTCAATTTGGATTTCCATTCCTCACTTTTTTGGACTCTAACCTAGGTCGACATTTTAAATATGGGTTATTAACTTCACTTTCTTATATTTGTTTCATAAAATCAATCAAATCCATTTTATTATATTATTATTTCTTAATATGGTGAAAGAATATATCATAATTTATTTTTCAAATAGGTAGTGGACATAGCCATAACTGGCTACCATCCACGAATGCATCAAGTTAAACACACACATGGAATATGAAAGAGATAATATAATTGTGAGTTATATTTATTCACAAAGATTTACATATTTATACATTTCCTTGTGACCCTTGGTATTCATATACCAAGTGGTCTCTTGGATTTCAGTGATTTTTCACATTCCACACCAACATTTAGCGGATTAGGTGTCCAATGTTACCCCCCCCCCTTAAATTGAAGGGGTATATACAAGTCCAAGAAGAGAGCTATAATAAAAATACAATAATTCATGATGGTGATAAGCTAAATGTTCTCTCTAAGATAATGGCATAAGGTGGGATAACTTGAGGCCTAAACCGGTGATGGTTTAAGGATGACCACCAACATTGGAATGCTTAGTGTAGTTCCTGGAACTCTTTCAAATATGGCAAAAAGCTGAAGTATTATACTAAATGAAGTTCTCCCAAAATTTTTGAAAGGGATACCTTTGGGTCTCAACTTGAAACGCTTAGTGTAATTCCTAGAATTCTTCCAAACATGGCAAGAAGTTGAAGTCTTCTACTAGATGATGTTCTCCTTAATGCTTTGAAGAGAGAGACCTTCAACCTGGAAAAAGGGAGGTCTTCAACCTGTGGAAGAAATGGAGAACCTCAACTTGAAAAGGGAGGTATCAACTTGCAGTGGTTTAAGGAAAGTCACCAACCATAGGCATGCTCAGGGTCTTTTATGTCTCTAAATACAACTCTTAATATGGGTATGGTTTTCTCTAGTTGTAGGCTTAGGCAGTGGATTCAGGTTGTGGCTTAGGTTCACTTGATTTATCTTTGAAATTTGTAGATGACCATCAATTCCCCCTGTTAGATACAAGGTGAGAAGATTAATAAAACTCAACTGCAATATTTTTTAGCACTCATGAACAAATTCTATGATATGAGAGAAATATCTTCTTGGTTGTTGAAGCCCATTTCCAAGAAGAAAGCCATCCAAGATGACTATTTTCCCTTGCAGGAGGTTTGTTTCTGAAGAATTTGTTTGAATGATAAGTGTGATGACCACAATGCTTACATGGGTGAAGATAAAAACAATGATCTTTCACATGGCCAACTATGTCACAATGTTGCCATTTAGCAACTTTTGGTTGTTGTGGAAGGGGATCAAGATCTGACACAAGTGAAGATGAACTACCATGAAGAAACTTGGCACTTTGAAAATGATTTTTCTTGGAGTAGTTTGGATTATGAAATAAAACCTTCTTATCATATCCAAGACCTTTTGTTTTGTTCCTATTGTTGACAAGCTCTTCCCAAGGTCTGATGATGGGATTAGGAAGTGGAGGTTGAATTTTTGCATTTGCATGCAAATATGCTCTTGAAATTGGCACTTGATGGGGATAAACATAATTTATTTGATTTGATGGTGGCTATTGATAAGAGTCTATCTCAAAGAGATAATTGTTTAGAACAAAAAATATTTCATAATGATGACTCTTTTGTTGTAACTCCTCTCAATGTAGCAATGACTCAAGCTGCAAACAATCTATCTTTTCTTATACATTTTGTAGACAAGTTCGAATGTCTCTGAGAATGGATTTTTCAATCATTATTTTATTGTCGACAATAGAATGTATTATATTATTCAGTAATTCCAATTCCAAAAGTAAATAAAGGGTTCTCCACCATGCTACAAACTCAACAATTGATAAGAGGCAACAAATTTAATAAAAATGTGGACAAAGTCCAACATAATCAGTTTGTTGGCATTATGATACAAGTGTTGTCCTTGATGGCAACTCACTAAGATGACAGATCATAGTGCAGTAGGTCAATAACAAAGAATTAATGATCAGGCTACAAAGAATGAATAAAGAGAGGTATACGCAGGTTCACCTTGACAAAGAAGTGTGTATACACGGGTTAACATACCAAAAGGAGCATATAACGTAAACACACACTTCCACAGAAGGAAAAGAATGTATATCTTGGAAAACTAAGTTTTGGTCCAAGGTATTTGGTCCATGGTATTGGTCCAAGGTATCTAGTCCACAGTATTGACCCTAGGTATTTGGTCCAAGGTATTGTTCCTAAGTGGTTTTGGTCCATGGTATTGAGAAAGGCCTAAAACTATAAAAGAAGGAGAAGATCATTAGGCCAAGCGTGCAAGTATTGAATATCTAATGAAGTGTGAGATCTAATATGCAGATTATGGGTTTGTGATGTTTTGCTTGATCTGAACTAAGTATGCACCTATTTGGATGATGATGGATGATGGATCGAGATATTAACTATTGGAATGTATTATCATTATGTGGTTTGATCATGGATAGACTAGATCTGAATACCAACACATGTTTTATTCTTCAAATGATATGATCTGGGTATGACTAAATTCTGAAATAGTTGTGAAGTGTTTAAGATAGTATTTGCAGATCTATACACGAGTTCGCTTTGATAAAATTGTGTATACACGCCAGTTCAGCTCATCAAAGTAGCATATACATTATGAAATATGATATCTTAATTTGCAGTTGGGTCTAGTGATTGTTGTAGAGTTCTGGGTTCTGCTTTATGTTCTGGTGACTGTGTTTTGATGATAGGGCTTCAATGATTTAGTTGTTAGGTGATTCAGGGATTGATGATTATGTATTTAATTATTGGTTAATGTAATGGTTGTATTGCAGTGGTGATTGATTTTGAGCTTCAATGTTGTTGATGGGTCCAGTATGAAAATTGTATGAAACATGGCCTTCAGATTATGGTGTTGTGTTCCACAAGTATCTAGTCTGAAAATTTATGAAACATGGTCCTTGGAGGAAGAGTGAAGGTTGGAGCCTTCTATAGGCCAGCGCCTGCATACTGGTAAACATATTGGCTAGTAGAAGAGCCAGGGGGTTGGAGCTCCCTTCTAGTAGCAGCTAGAAAATGAGAGAGGGTTGTAACCTTCTATAGGCCGGAACCTACGTACTAGTAAATATATCAGCTAGTACAAGAGCCAGGGGGTTGTAGCTCCCTTCCAGTAGTAGCTGGAGAACGAGATAAGGTTGTAGCCTTTTGCAAGTGGGTGCCTACATACTGGTATGAGTCTGTGCCAGTACAAGATTGTAAACAAGTTTTTCTTCTATTAAAAGGAAGACAACATCAAGTGGTTTTTGTTCCGCATTGGGTTTCCACCTTATATCTTGGTGTTCATGTGTGTTTCTTATGTGTGATGATCTGTTCTATTTTTATTGCACTTGGTTACTATTTATATGGTTAATGAAGTTCTAATGTACTAATTAACGATCAACATATGACGAATTAACTAAATCATAAGTTTGTTGGATATATGCTAGTTGCATTAAACACAGTTGCATGTACACGCGAGTTCCCTTAACTGAAGTAGCGTATATGAATCTGATTATGGAAATGAAAAAGTTATTGATTTGCTAATATTGATTCACCCCCCCCAACTCTCAGTATTATTTCCAACAATTGGTATCAGAGCAAGCCCTTTGGTAGAAGCTTGATCACTTGAAGGAGATCCGTAAAACAATGGGAAAGAAAAGAAGACAGCTCAAAAGAACAGTGACAGCCTGTCGTTAAGTGGAAGCAAGTATTCAGATTCTGAATCACCTAAGATTGAAGATGACTAAGCAAATGAAGCATCAGATAAAATCATAGATCAACAAGATCTATTTAACAAATGGGAGAGTGCCCTCAAAGAAGAAGTTATCAGCTTAAAAGCTCAACTGGAGTGTGTCTTCAAAGTACGTCAAACGCTGCAGGAGTAGAATGAAGAACAAGAAAATGAGATTCTCAAACCAAGGCAACAAGTGGAAGAAGGTAGAAAGTCTGAAGAAATCTTGAAGAAGCAATATCTAGAAAAGGAAGAACAACATCAAGTTGAGGTAAATATCTTGAAAGGTGAATTAGAAGAAAAAGATAAACTATTATGATTTCAAGACAGTACTAAGATTTTGGATGATATTCTTAGTAGTCAAAGGTCGCCTGCTATCAAAACTAGTCTTGGTTTTTATGAATCTGTTGAAGGTGAATCTAGCTCACAAGGTGAGGCAAGGAACTCTAATAGAAAATCTGAAATGCTCAACAAGGAGATGAGAGGTCAACCCCATCAACAACCAAAGAAAGAAAGTCTTCAAAGAAAATCATTTACTCCTAACTATGGAAGTGATAGACGGTTATTTCATCTGATGAATAATGTTGCATGTTTTATATGTCATAACTGTGGGCATGTTGCAGCCAGATGCAGAAGTAGAATGGTTCAAGACCATCACACAGAAATATCATCACGTTCCAGGTACTTTAAGGGATGTTTTTTTGCTTGCAATATGTTTGGTCACAAAGCCATTGACTGTTATAGAAGGAATATGAAACATATAAGATGTTATGCATGTAACAAAATTGGACATATAGCAAATAAATGCAGGAGAAGATTTTGTGCACCATACCAAAAGGAGAAAACATCATCACAGTCGAAGATATGGAATAAAAAGGAAGTCTAATCAAAAAGATGTGGCATAGCAGAGTATACAGACATGACAGACCTAGAGGGACCTGAAGGTGTGGAACCTCAGTGTTCTAAATATCATATGCAAGTTTCATAAAGACAAGTCGCGTGTATACGCGAATTCGAAGCTGCACAGCCGCATGTATACACAAGTTCGAAGCTGCATAATCACGTATATGTTGGTTTGAGGAAAAGTAGTGGGACAGACTCAGGAAAAAGGGTCTGATATGATTCAGTCAATTATTTGCTCTGTTTGATAATGGTTACAATCTGCTGATGATGTGTGGAAATGTGTTGATACTCTTCAGATGTTATTTAGACGTACTTAACTTGATGTATATCTGATTGATGATGATGCCTTGATACTTCTCACTGATATATGCATGATCAGATCTGACAGTGAACAGATGGAACAGGTTCAGGGGAGCAATGCTTCGAATAATGCATTGTTGGCATTATGGTTAGAAGTCTTTGGTGATGTTCCTAAATGATACATTGTGGAACCTCAGTGTTCTAAATATCATACGCAAGTTTCATAAAGACAAGTCGCGTGTATACGCGAATTCGAAGCTGCACAATCGCATGTATACACAAGTTTGAAGCTGCATAATCACGTATATGTTGGTTTGAGGAAAAGTAGTGGGACAGACTCAGGAAAAAGGGTCTGATATGATTCAGTCAATTATTTGCTCTGTTTGATAATGGTTACAATCTGCTGATGATGTGTGGAAATGTGTTGATACTCTTAAGATGTTATTTAGACGTACTTAACTTGATGTATATCTGATTGATGATGATGCCTTGATACTTCTCACTGATAATATGCATGATCAGATCTGACAGTGAACAGATGGAACAGGTTCAGGGGGAGCAATGCTTCGAATAATGCATTGTTGGCATTATGGTTAGAAGTCTTTGGTGATGTTCCTAAATGATACATCTTGCTACTTATTGCTGGTTGGCCAAGAGAATGGTATTGCAGGTTACAAGTCTCCATGATGTTGACAGAAGCTTATGGTGCAGATCATATATGGTGTATGATAGTTGCTGATGACTATCATGGTCTTGTTTAGATTGTTGGTCTTTGTTATAAAAGTCATGTATATCATGAAAATACCTAATTTGTAATCCCACTTTGCATGGGAAGGATGATGTAACAATGTCTATTTCAATCATGTATAAACATTTGGTATATCCCCACTTAGTTGGGTGGATGAGTCAAAGTGGTGTATCCCCATTTAGTTGGGAGATTGATGTATGAGTCATTGGTGATAGGAAGGTCATACTCACTTAATTGAGTTGTAGAGTCATGTTATTCTTTTGAAAAATATTGTTGCAGACTCGGCATGTGCTCAGGGGGAGCATGGGCAACTCTCTCAAATGAAAGATCACAGTATCACAAGTAAACAGCGAAGAATGAAGAAATAAAGGTATACGTAGGTTCACCATTGACCAAGCCGCATATACACGCAGGTTCACTATATACAAAGGCGTGTATAACGTACACACGCACTTTCACATAAGGAAAGGCGCGTACATGTTGGAAAACTAAGTTTTGGTCCGTGGTATCTGGTCCATGGTATTTTGGTATTGGTCCATGGTATTTCGTCCGAGGTATTGACCCCAAGTATTGGTTCCAAGGTATCGGTCCTACGTGGTTTTGGACCATGGTATTGAGAGAGGCCTAAACCTATATAAGGAGAAGAAGATCATTAAGCCAAAGTGCAAGTGTGCAAGGATTGAATATCTGATGAAGTGTGAGATCTAGTATGCTGGTTATGGATTTGTGATGCTTTGCTTGATCTGAACCAAGGATGCACCTATGCGGTTCATGATGGATGATGCATCGGGATCATAAGGCTTGGAATGTATTATCATTATGTGGTTTGATCATGGATAGACTAGATCTGAATTATTGACGCATGTTTTATTGTATAAATGTTATGATCTGAGTATGACTGATGTCTAGAATAGCTACAAAGTTACGAGTAAATATTTGCAAATCTGTACATGGTTTCATTTTGGTAAAAGCGCATATACACACTAGTTCAGCTCATCAAAGTAGCGTATATAGTGTGAAGTATGATATTTGAAGTTGCAGTTGGATCTGGTTTTTGTTGCAGAGTTCTGTGGTTTGCTCTGTGTTCTAATGACTATGTTTTGTTGACAGGGTTTCACTGATTCAGTATTGGGTGATTCAGAGATTGATGATTGGTTGATGCAATAGTTGTATTACAGTGGTGATTGATTTTGTGCTTCAATGTTGTTGATGGGTCTAGTATGAAAATTGGATGAAACGTGACCTTCAGATTTTGGTGTTGTGCTTCAGGAGTATCCAGTATGAAAATTTATGAAATGTGGTCCCTGGAGGAAAAGAGAAGGTCGTAGCCTTCTGTAGGTCGACGCCTACGTACTAGTAAATATATCGGCTAGTACAAGAGCTAGGGGGTTGTAGCTCCCTTCCAGTAGAAGATGGAGAACGAGAGAAGGTTGTAACCTTCTGCAGGTGGGTGCCTATGTACTACTATGAGTCTACGCCAATACATGATTGTAAATAGATTTTTTTTATCTTAAAGAAAACAGCAGTAGGTGGTTTTTGTCTCGCGTTGGGTTTCCACCTTATATCATGGTGTTCATGTGTGTTTCTTATGTGTGATGATCTGTTTGTTTTACTGCACCTGTTTACTGTTTATATGGTTAATGAAGTTCTGATGCACTGATTAAAGATCAACATATGATAAACTAACTTAATCACAAGTTTACTAGATATACAGTAGTTGAATTAAACACAGTTACATGTACACGCGAGTTCCCTTAACTGAAGTAGCATATATGAATCTGATTATGGAAATGAAAAAGTTATTGATTTGCTAATATTGATTCACACCCCCCTCCCCCAGTATTATTTCCAACAAATGATGTCAAAAACCCTAAGGTGCTAAAACCTAAGATGGCATTCATAATAGGTTGCATTTCAAATAGGGTGCATATGTTAAACATGGTGGCAAAGAAATTATGGCGTTAAAACATTGGTGGCAAATAATATGTGATACATTTTAATATGCCGCATTTTAAAAACTATATGTTATAGTTTTCAAATGGTGTTATTACACCGCATTTAAAATATGTTACAAAAACAATGGCATTTATCAAAGGTTATATAGTGCTTCATTAAATTTATTGCAATCCACGTCATTACTAAAGCGTATGGCAGAAGGTACGACGGAATCCACATAGCATGGACAGTTGGAACAGATTCTCGAAGGCGTCGGAAGTCAAAGCATTCCAAAGCAGCACTCCAATGGAACCGTCGGGGATTGTGGACGAAGTGCGGAAAGGATAAGTCGAGTCAGCAATCAATTCAAGAACGGATGGAGTCCATAGAAGGTGCAACGGCATCCACATGGCACGGGCATTCGGAGAAGGTGCATGAGGTGGCAGTCCAACGAAGCCGAGACTGTCTGATGCCAATGTAACCGTCAGAGGATTGGGTGCCACGAGGTGGCATTCTTGTTGATCGTCGATGTTCATAACTACTAGCCCAACGGTGTTGCGGTCCAATCACATGCTAACATTTGATGCCACGAGTCTACATTTTATAGAACCACCGGAGGTATGTTATAACGATATCTCAAGGCCACGGGAAGTAGTATGTTAACACTGAACCCGTCGGAAACATTTCAACGACATGCCAGAGTATGTAGCACGTCAGCACCAATCCGTCAGGGTACAGGAACAGGTTGAACATAGTTGGCGCAATGTTGTGATGGCACAGTGGAATCAGAAATGGCACAAGGTTTGCAGTGTCATTGGTTACGTCATATGCCACATAACGGAGTTCGTATGAACCGCAAACTTTAGCATTAAAAATATGTTATGTCATATGGTTTCAAATCATGGATAAGCGTCGAAGTATTAAACCAGGGATAATGTTTGTTATGTCGCATTGTAACATTGGCAAACTTCCATACGCCAATTTTATGTTAGTTCCAACCATAAGATAGCTTTGGATGGGTTTTAATACCATGGTCCAATAGTTGAATAAATCATATATCATCTATGTTATTTCTATGTTATTTCGAATAGCGAAAAGTTGTTTTAAAACAAACTTAAAACCAAAAATAACATTGAAAGGTGTATAAAAGGAGGATCGTCACACCATTCAAGAGGGAGAGTTTTCCATCAAGAAGCCATTCTTCCTCAAGCATAAAAGAAGGAGAAAGTTGCAGCCTTGTGTGGGAAGAAGGCATTATAAGCCTTGTGTTAGAAGAGAAGAGAGGCGTTTCAGAAGCCCATCAAGACTCTTCCATTTCCAGAGGCGAAACCCTTCTAGAAGGAGATTGCACTTCAGTGTTCAAGCGACAGTTCAGTGAAAGAAGCTTCAAGGTCAGAGTTTCGACATTAGTTTGCAAATGCTCTTTTGAGCGTTTCGTGGCCATCCTTGGGCCTACTTAGGAATGGGGACAAATGCTGGAAATTTGTTGTAGACAGCTTTCTTTCTACATTTACTAGCAGTGCCTGCGAGCACAGATCAACGAGTAAAATCACATGTAAAGAAACTTTTGAAGCACTTCTAATAGAACAGTCGCACATTTTGAAGCGGACCCGGAGCCATAGTACAAGAGGGACGAACTCTGTCATCAAATTCTTACTGAGTTTGCGTCTTTTAATTTGCTTCTTATGTGCCATTTAATTCTGATGTTTTAAAGCATAAAGACAACTTAATATTCCGCTTGCATTTCTCATTTATGCAATTCATGGTTCAATGCTTCTTTTAAAAGACAATCGTCCATCAATTTAATCTTGCACTTTTAGAGAGGACGATCTAATTTCTGCATTTCAGATCATTTTTTGTATCAAAGCAAGTTGGCTCTTTTTCTAGGTGCAAGAATGGAAAAGAGTTTCAGGCAACTCAAGCAGGAGAAGGATGCTTTGCGGCAGATGGTGAAATCTCTGGAGGAAGACAAACAAAGACTCCAGAGAAAGATTGAAGCTTTGAGAAACGATGCTTTGCGGCGAATGGTGAAATCTCTGGAGGAAGACAAGCAAAGACTTCAGACAAAGATTGAAGTTTTGCAAAAGAGTCTAAGGATAAACAGTCCACTGAAAGGAAGAATGAGGTCTCCCCTCTTCATTTGGACGATTAAGACAGTTCATCATTATCCACGACTCCAAAAACTCAGTCAGTAGAAGAAGTTATCGGAAGTTTTTCCTCACCTTCTAAAAAATTTCTTATGCACCAGCCTCACCAAGAAAAGACTTGGAGAAGAACGAGTCTTCCAACGATCAAGAGATTGAAGCATTTGAAAGGCATACTAAAAGAATCGGTATGAAGCAAATGCAGAAGATGGGTTACCAGGAAGGACAAGGTCTTGGCAAACAAAGTCAAGGCAGCCTCCAGCCGATCTCTGTACAGGAAAGTCGAAACATGAAGGCTTGGGTTATGATTAAACAATTTGTGACCACTGCGAGAAGAGAGGTCACATTGTGGATTGATGTTGGTCCCTACACCCAGACCTAATACCGGAAAAGCTGCAGGATCGAAAAGGTAAGTTGATGAATCAATCAAGTAGTGATTCAGAAGGTGAGTCCTCAAGTCAAAACTTAATGTTAAAAGTTATTAAGAGGATTTATCCATGTACTTGTTGTGGTAGTAATTCACATTGTGTAGAAGAATGTTGGAAGCAGAAAATTTTCAGCAAGAAAGTAGGTGTCATCAAAAGTCAGACACGAAAAGATGATGTAGCATTGCAAGTAAAGAAGCGTCCCAGGAAGATCTTACTTCAGTCAGACAAGGACTCCACAACATCTAGACAGAGTACGGGAAAGTCCAATAAAAAGGCAGCTAGCACAAACTTCGAAGATCAAGTTTGGAGACATTGCAAGCTGAAAGGGCATTCAAAGAGCACATGTCCTATGCTACGAGAGACAATATCAACATCAAGAAAGTAAGAGACATCAAAAAAGCACCTGGAGCCGAGGAACGTAAGTCTCCATATTGGAACTAGGCAAATTACAGGCCATATGTATAAACTGTGAGTTTGTAAATTGTTGACAGTAGGCCTAGTCAAAGTTTGGAACTAGAGTCTAGGTGGTTTTTACATTAACTCATGTTTGTAATCAAGTTCATGTTTGTAATAAAACTTTTGGAGGTCCACAAGTTCTTTTTGTTGGGAGGCGTGATCTAGAATGGATTTTGTAAGTCAAGTCAAAATCTTACCATATGTTGACGACAAAGATGGTCCTAAGTGGCAAAGTTGTTCTCAATTTGTGCAGAGTTTGATTGTCTCAATTGATTGCGAAAACTAGTGCCAGGACAAAGTGTTCAACGCACCGATTCCGGTGATGTCTTTGGATTTCCGTTTGGCCTCCTGTGGATAGAGAAAACAACCGTCAAAGTTGAGGTGTCGTAGAGGGTCTTATTAGCCATGTGACATTTTGCAGTGCAATGGGGCACAAAACTTCATCTCCAAAATCCTGCAGAAGAAAAGTGGTAAGAATCAAAGGTTGATTTGTATTTGGCACATTTGTAATTGGCACAAACAATAAGGTGCAATAATGATAATGATGTCAAAAACCCTAAGGTGCTAAAACCTAAAATGGCATTCATAATTAGTTGCATTTCAAGTAATGTGCATATGTTAAACATGGTAGCAAAGACATTCTGGCATAAAGAACCTTGGTGGTAAATAATACGTAATACATTTTAATATAGCGCATTTTAAAAACTATATGCTATAGTTTTCAAATGGTGTTATTATGTCGCATTTAAAATATGCCACAAAAATAATGGCAATTATCAAAGGTTATATATTGCTGCATTAAATTTAGTGTAATCCAAGTCATTACCAAAGTGTATGGCAGAATGTACCATGAAATCCACATAGCATGGACAGTTGGAACAGATGCTCGAAGGCGTCGAAAGTCAAAGCATTCCAATGGAACCGTCGGGGATTGTGGACATATTAAAGTCTGGTGAAGTGCGGAAAGGATGAGCCAAGTCAACAGTCAATTCAAGGACAAATGGTGTCCATAGAAGGTGCAATAGCATCCACATGGCACAGACATTCAGAGCAGGTGCATGAAGTGGCAGTGCAATGGAGCTGAGACCGTCGTATGCCAACTTAACCGTCGAAGAATTGTGTACCACGAGGTGGCATTCTTGTTGTTAATTTATGGTATGTTCTATGCTTAGTGCAATTTACTTCAATTTCGTCTTATTAGCCATTGATTAGCAATCACATTAACATATAGTAAAATGCAGATAGAACATTAATAAATCGATAGAAAACAAGCCAAGACAAACCCCAATGCAGGGAAACCCTTTGATCAATTCTTCTTTAATCTTCAATAGTTCAGCAGAGAGAAATAGTACAAATTCATAAATATGTAATTTTATAACAACAGCAACAAACCCTAACCAGCAAAGTCAAATCTGGTCAAACAAGATGAAATTGACCTTCAATATGTTTGGTCAATTTCCCGGTCATCTAGTCCTCCAACAGCAAGAAGAAGCAACCCATAAACAACCCAAAAAACACAGTCAACTGAAGTCGACCTGCTGCCCCAAACTAGGGCAGTCAACGCTGGTCAAACCAGAGGTCAGATTGCCTCGGTTTGTGTGCCAAAAATTGTGGCCTGCCTAGGAGAGGTTGCCACACCAAAATTGCACTCCTGAAAAGTCAACAATGTCCTAAAACGTCTTGCCGCAACTTCTGCATCCTCCTCCTTCCCACGTGTAAGCTTTTCTTCCTTGTGTGTAAACCCAATCAGTTAAAGAGAGAACAATGCATGAGAGATGAGATGAATGAATAATGACTCAACCTCACTTGTATTTATATGATATGTTGGGCATGTGTGCCACACATTTAGTTGTTGGCCAACCTTGACAATTTGTCAACTAAATACAAATAAATTCATATCTCCGTAAATATTTGTCAGAATCGGATGATTGTTAGATCAATCCTACACCTCTCGATGAGAGAAATCAAGGAAAAATATCAATTGCCATAAATAAGATGACCCACATGGAGTTTGGCCCTAGTTGCCAATTTTAACACTCCCTCTCAACTAGGGAGAACTCCATCTGCTAATTCGCCTGACCGTCGGTACTATCTCTGCCATCAAATGCGTTGCTCAGCTTTGCTCTGCTCTGCTCTGCTCAACTATGAAGAAGAAGAAATGATGGAGGATGTATCATACCATCCTCCACTGACCCGAAGTCAGTCCCAGAGAGTGTGTCATACCACTCTCACTGATCCCAGATCAATGGAGATCATCCTAGCATAGGGGGTACAATAGATACAACGATGCATCCATCGATAGTACTACTATTGTCCCTAACCCCATTTCTTTGCTCATTGATCAGATGAGAGGTACCTCAACAAGGGAACTAATCATCCTGTCCCTAAGTCACCACGGGGTATCACAAGGGAAGGTTGAACCTTTCACCCTGTACATAGCGCACCACTAGGGGAGGGTGAGTCGCCCTATCGTTACATGTCGCTCCAAGAAGTACCCCAAGCCCGCCGAAGCTCCCAGAGCTCAATGTATGCATCATACACGACCCTCATAAGAAGATCTCTCAATGTCACCAAGTCGTTCTCGGAAAATCAAGAATTTGACCTTTCCCAGGGGCTTCGTCAAAATGTCGGTGACCTGCTCATCTGTACCGATATGTTGGAGCCTTATTACTCCACTCTGCACCATATCCCGGATATAGTGGTACCTGATATCGATATGTTTGGAGCGATCATGAAATACAGGATTCTCTGATAAACGAATCCCGCTCTGGTTGTCACATAGGATCATGGTAGTATCCAATGTAAATCCAAACAGCTCACTAAAGAGCTTTCACAACCAGACCGTTTCACAAGAGGCCATAATCGTAGCAATGTCCCTGCGTCAGCATTGCTCAAAGCCACCGACTTCTGCTTCTTGCTCATCTAGGCTATCAAGGGATATCCCAAAGAGAAACAGCACCCGAAAGTGCTCTTTCGGTCCACCACACTGCCTGCTCAATCAGCGTCGGTATATCCATGTAGTCTCACATCTTCGGCAGTGTATCTCAACCCATGAGTGATTGTGCCACGAAGGTATCTCAACAGATTCTTAGCACCAATCCAATGTGTGTGGTGAGGCTCAACCATATGTTGACTCAACGTGTTAACTGCAAAGCATATATCTGGATGGGAGTTCACCAAGAACATCAATGCTCCGATGAGTTGACGATACTCGGTAGCATTTTGCAAAATAGGTCTGGCAACACTACCGCTTAACTTCTTGAAGTCAAGCTCCATCGGGGTAGTCACGGGCTTGCAGTCCACCATACCGAATCTCTCCAATAGCTTCACCACATATTTTCCTTGAGATAGGAAAATCTCCTCTGGCTTCTGCCAGACTTCTAGTCCTAGGAAATAGTGCATAAGTCCCAGGTCCTTCATCTCAAACTCAGAAGCCAACTCCCTCTTACATTTGTGAATGAGAAGGTCTGCACCTATCAAAAAGAGGTCATCAACGTACAGCACCAGTATCAGAGGTTTGTCATCTTCAACCTTAAAGGTTAGGGTCAGCTTCACTCCTAGTGAATCCCAACTTCATCAAGTAGCTATCGATCCTCTCATACCACGCCCGGGGTGCTTGCTTCAGCCCATAGAGGGTTTTCTTCAACCTGCACACGTGAGATTCTTGATCATGAATCTCAAATCCTTCGGGTTGTTCCACATAGACTTCCTCTTTGATCGAACCATGCAAGAATGTGGTCTTAACATCCATCTGATGTACATTCCATCCTTGCAAAGTTGCAAGGGCTATGATCGAGCAAATGGTGGTATATTGGGCAACAGGTGTTAATATCTCGTCATAGTATATACCTTCCTTCTGAGAGAAACCACAAGTGACAAAACGAGCCATATACTTTTTAGCACTTCCATTAGCTCCATGCTTTATCTTGTAAAGCCATTTCGAAGTGACAACTGCTTTGCCTTGGGGTCTGGTGACCACATCTCAGACATCGTTCTTCATGATGGACTCATATTCCTCAGTCATAGCATCCTTCCATAGTTGATGCTTGACAGTTTCTGTTAACGATGAAGGCTCATTTTGAATGATCGTGCTCATGATGGTCAAATATCCCTAATACTTGGTCGGCTTCTTACTTTCACAGAAAGTCCCTCTGGGTGCAATGTGTCCTTTGGCATCATCAAGTGTCCCCTTGAACCATGAAGGCCTCTTCCTATAAGAGGAAGGTTCTTGCGGAGGGGGATCAATAGGATCCATAGGTTCTTCTACATCGGGCATCGTCTCATCTTCCTTTTCCTCTGGTTTCTTGGTGTCAGCTTCTCCAGATTTCCTTAGTATAGGAAGATTGTCAACTTTGCTAAGAGCCATATCTTTATCAAAGGTGACATCATGGCTAATCTCAACATCCCTTTGACTAGCCACATAGATTCTATAGCCCTTAGTATTTTCGCTATAGCCCACGAAAAATCCCTTCTTTCTAGATGCACCCAATTTATTCCTTTTCTCTTTCGGCACATGAAAATATACAGGACTTTCAAAAATTCTAAAATGAGATACGTCAAGTTTCTTACCAGTGAACATTTCTTCGAGAGTCTTGGAACCCAATGCTTGATGAGAGCATCAATTTTGCACATATACGGTGGTATTCACAGCTTCGGCCCATAGAAACTTCGGAAGCCTTTGATCATGGAACATAGAACAAACGGCTTCCACAATTGTACGATTATTCCTTTCGGCCACACCATTCAGCTCAGCAGTATATGGTGTTGTAGTCTCCCTCTTAATGCCAACCTCTTTGCAAAAGTCATGGAACTCCTTGGATTCATACTCAGTCCCATTATCAATCCTTAAGATCTTGATCTTCTTTTCAGTTTGATTCTCGATCAAGGCTTTGAAGTGACGAAACCAGGAGAACACTTCATCCTTCTTTTTCAAGAAGTATATCCAAGTCTTGCGAGAATAATCATCTGTAAAAGTGAGGTAATACAAATATCCTCCCAAAGAATTCACAGGCATCATACTAGATATGTCGGAGTGAACCAACTACAATATATCATAGGTCTTGCTATGGCTTGAGGGGAATGGTCCCCTCTTCAGCTTTCCTTCGGCACATCCAGGACATACACCTTCTTGCTATAATTTGAACTCGGGCATGCCGGTCACCATTTGTCTCACATCGGGTAGAGATTTATAATGAAGGTGGGCAAACCTCTGGTGCCATAGTTCGAACTGAAGAGATGTGTCACAAGTCATGACACCCAACGAACTTCCTCTGACATGATATAAAGAGTCAACCCGAAACCCAAGAGTGAAAGCATCTTTGAAATTCTTTTTCCATACAAGTAACTTGCCATCAACGAAGGCCACCTTGTAGTCTTTGTCTACCATTGCCGAAAGGGACACCAAGTTCTTTTTTAGATCAGGTACATATAGGACTCCTTGCAAGTGAATTGTATTACCCTGATTCAATTGCAGAGAGACATTCCCTATGCCTTTCACGGGATATTTGGAGTTGTCCCCAAGAACAATTTCCAAGTTGGTCACCTTCTCTATCAAATTAGAAAGAGCTTCTTTGTAACCACTGAAGTGCCTTGAGGCACCACTATCAATAAGCCAATTTCCCAACGAGTCTGGGGGAGCAGTAAGACAGGGAGCTGCTGGTAGATAATATTCATCTTGCATATTGTTAACAACGTTAGATTCATACCTGTAGTTTCTTGCCTTCTTGGAGGGTTGACCATTTCCTTGATTTCTGTCATTCCTCTTTCCTTTGCCATTGAACCTACCCTTCCTTTGATTGTTGTTGGAATTGCCTCGGGAGTGATTTTGATCATCGTCATGAGATGTGTCCTTTCTATCAGGGCACTCCCTCGCATAGTGGCCAATTTTGTTGCAAATGTAACATCTACCTTTCCTTCCACCTTTCGGTCCAAACTTTCCCTTAGATTTTGCCCCCGAATTGTTCCTCCTTTTAGCATGAGAGGAGAATGCAGCGGGATTGCCTCTAAGTGTAGGGATTTCCTGCTCTTCCATTCCTATTTCTTCTTGCATGCATCTCGCCATCAATTCATCAAATCCTGGGATTACATTATTGTTGAGAAGAGTGGTTCTAAATATATACCATTCAGATGGGAGCCCTCTGAGAGTTGTGATGGTCAATTCCCTATCAGGAACGACTTCCCCAATCGATAGGAGATCATTCTTGATCTCGATGATCCTTAAGAAGTAGGCTTGCATACTCTCATCTTTGCCCTTTTTAATTTCCTTCAGCTTATTTCTAAGGAACGAAACTTGATTTGAATCACTAACTTTAAATAAGCTTACCAATCTATCATAGATTTCCTTGGAGGTGGTCAGTTCAGAAATGTAGGCCACCAGGCGCTTGTCGATAGAGTCCCGGATGATCTTCTCCCCTGGTCCACTTGTTCCTAGCAGCAACAGATGTATTTCATGGAGGCTCAATGATTATATCTCTCACATGGTCCAACACTTCCTGCTCTTCCAATGTTAGATCAAGAGACATCTTCCATCCGTGATAGTCAGACTTCTCACGGAGCTTGTCTTCAGCGGGGAAGTGTGATGAGGATCCCATGAAGCTTTTAAGATTGCTTCAACAAGCTCCAGTGATTGCTCTTGCTCTTGCTCTTGCTTGGGCTTTATCTTCACCTCAGCTCTGATGCCATGTTAATTTATGGTATGTTCTATGCTTTGTGTAGTTTACTTGAATTTCGTCTTATTAGCCACTGATTAGCAATCACATTAACATATAGTAAAATGCAAATAGAACATTAATAGATCGACGGAAAACAAGCCAAGACAAGAGACACCAGATGTGGCGGCTAGCGAGGGACAAACCCCAATGCGGGGAAACCCTTTGATCAATTCTTCTTTAATTTTCAATAGTTCAGCAGAGAGAAATAGTACAAATTCATAAATCTATAATTTTATGACAGTAGCAGCAAAACCTAACTAGCAAAGTCAAATCTGGTCAAACAAGATGAAATTGACCTTCAATATGTTTGGTCAATTTCCCGATCATCTAGTCCTCCAACAGCAAGAAGAAGCAGCCCATAAACAGCCCCAAAAACACAGTGAATTGAAGTCAACCTGTTGCCCCAAATTAGGGCAATCAACACTCGTCAAACAAGAGGTTAGATTGCCTCTGTTTGCGTGCCAAAAATTGTGATCTGCCTAGGAGAGACTGCCACACCAAAACTGCACTCCCGAAAAGTGAACGCTTGGTCAACGTTGTCCTAAAATGTCTCGCTGCAGCTTATGTGTCTTCCTGCGTCCCCCTTCTTCCCCCGTGTAAGCCTCTCTTCCTTGTGTGTAAACCCAATCAACTAAGGAGAGAAGAATGTATGAGAGATGAGATGAGCGAATAATGACTCAACCTCACTTATATTTATATGATATGTTGGGCAAGTGTGCCACACATTTAGTCGCTGGCCGACCTTGACAATTTGTCAAGTAAATACAAATAAATTCATATCTCCATAAATATTTGTCAGAATCGGATGATCGTTAGATCAATCCTACACCTCTCGAAAAGGAAAAATATCAGTTGCCATAAATAAGATGACCCACATGGAGTTTGGCCCTATTTGCCAATTTTAACACTTGTTGACCATCAGGGTTCATAACGGTCAGCCCAACGATGTTGCAGTCCAATCGTTAACAGTTGATGCCACGAGTCTACATTTTACAGAACCACCGGAGATATGTTATAATGATATGTCAAGGCCACGGGAAGTAGTATGTCAACACCAAACCTGTCGAAAGCAGTTCAACGACATGCCACAGTATGCAGCACATCAGCACCAATCCGTCGAGGTACAGGAACAGGTTGAACACAGTTGGCACAGTGTTGTGATGGTACAGTGGAATCGGAAATGGCACAAGGTTTGTGGTGTCATTGGTTACATCATATGCCACAAAACGGAGTTCGTATGAACCGCAAACTTTAGCATTAAAATTATGTTATGTCATATGGTTTCAAATCATGGATAAGTGTCAAAGTATTAAACCATGGATAATGTTTGTATGTCACATTGTAACGTTGGCAAACTTCCATATGCCAATTTTATGTTGGTTCCAACCATAAGATAGCTTTGTATGGGTTTTAATACCACGGTCCAATAGTTTAATAAAACATATATCATCTATGTTATTTCGATGTTATTTCGAATAGCCAAAGGTTGTTTTAAAACAAACTTAAAACCAAAAATAACATTGAAAGGTATATAAAAGGAAGATTGACACACCATTCAAGAGGGAGAGTTTTCCATCAAGAAGCCATTCTTCCTCAAGCATAAAGGAAGGAGAAAGTTGCGGCCTTGTGTGGGAAGAAGGCATTGTAAGCCTTGTGTTAGAAGAGAAGAGAAGCGTTTCAAAAGCCCATCAAGACTCTTCCATTTCCAGAGGCAAAACCCTTCTAGAAGGAGGTTGCATTTCAGTGTTCAAGCGATAGTTCAGTGAAAGAAGCTTCTCGGTCAGAGTTTCGACATTTGACTGCAAATGCTCTTTTGAGCGTTTCCTAGCCATCCTTGGGCCTATTCAAGAACGGAGACAGGCACTAAAAAGTTGTTGCAGACGGCTTTCTTTCTACAGTGACCAGCAGTGCCTGCGAGCACAGGTTAGCTGGTAAAATCACATGTAAAGAACTCTTGAAGCACTTCTAATAGAACGGTCGTACATTTTGAAGCGGACCCAGAGACATAATCCACGAGGGACGAACTCCGTCATCAAATTCTTACGGAGTTTGTGTCTTTTAATTGCTGCTTATGCGTCATTTAATTATGATGTTTTAAAGCATAAAGACAACTTAATATTCCACTTGCATTTCTCATTTATGCAATTCATGGTTCAACGCTCCGTTTAAAAGACAATCGTCCATCAGTTTAATCTTGCACTTTTAGAGAGGACGATCTAATTTCCGCATTTCAGATTAGAGTGAGATCCCTGTCATATATAACTTCTCCAATTGATAGAAGATCATTTTTTATTTCGATGATCCTCGTGAAGTAGGATTAGATATCTTCTTGTATTCCCTTCTTTATGTCCTTCAATTTGTTCTTGAGAAAGAGGACTTGGTTTGCATTGCTAGCTTTAAACATGCTAACCAACTTGTCATGCATTTCCTTAGATGTGCCCAAAACAGAGATGTAAGCAACTAAATGCTTAAGAATAGAATCCCTGATAATCTTCCTAGCTTTGACTTCACCTTTCTTGTACTTTGTCTTAGCGGCAGCTGATGCATTTGAAGGAGGTTCAACAATCTTTCCCTACACATAGTTCATAGCATCATGTTCTTCCAAGTCAAGTCAAGAGATATCTTCCATGCATAATAATCGGTCTTATCATTGTCCTTGTCCAACAAATCTCAATGATTGCTTTTCTCACTCTTGCTTGAGCTTTGTCTTCACTTCAGCTCCGATACCATGTTAATTTTAGATAACAATGGTATGTTCTATGCTTTAGAGCAATTTACTTCAATTTTCTTATTAGCCAAATATCGATTTCCACATTAGCAATCACATTAACATTAATAGTAAATGCAAATAGAACATAAACAATAAGCAGAAGACAAGCCAAGACAAGAGGACACAATATTTGGCGGACACCAAGGAAAAACCCCAATGTGGGGAAAACCATTTAATCAAATCTTCTTATTATTCTTCAAAAGTTCAACAAAGAGAGAGTACAATATATGAAATTTACTTGCCCAATCACTGTAAAACAGTCCAATCAAACTGCAGTCAATAGGATGCCCTAACTAGAAAGTCAATGTTGGTCAAACCAGCAGTAAATCTCCTCCAAATTAGCTTGGTCAAACCCAAACAACTTGGCCTCCAAAGACAATCCAAATCAGCCCAAAACAATCCTAAAATTCTTAGTCAAAGTCAGTCAACAAAAGTCAACACTGCAATCAAAGTTGTTGCAGTCAACGTTGGTCAACCTACATATAAAATCTCGGTATTTGTGCCAGAATATGTAGCCTGCCCAAACAGAGATTCTCCCACAAAAATCGCAGTCAACTGAAGTCAAACAATGCCCAGTCAACGCTAGTCAAAGTTGGCTGCAACTCGATCAACGCAGGGAACATAAATGCCCAATCAAACCTTTGCACGTGTGGAGAAAAACACGCTGCTTGCGATTTGTACGACCCAATCAGATGAAGAGAGAGAATGGAATGTTGAGTTGTGAATGTCCAAATGAGGAAAAGGCCTCTTCTATTTATACACAACATTGAGGGTGAAGAGACACGTCTGTTGTGCTTCATGAGCCTACATTAGACTTTTGGCCGACCTTGACAATTTGTCCATAAAAGAAATAAATCCATAAATCTGCTTCTACTTGTCCAAATGAGATGATCTTTAGACAAATATTGCACCTCTCGGAAAGAGGAATCCAATAAAAATATCATCTCCATCATATGGGTTGTCCAAGATGGAGTATGGCCCTAATTTCCAATTTTAACATAAAGCAATGCAAGGAGGCCCATGATAGTGATTGTATAATCCAACCCATGGTGCGCTTATTATATAAATAATGATTGTTTTAAACCTAAAATTTTATAGTCCCCAGCCCTAGAGCTACTACTTTATAAGTGAATTGTTGGTTTTATTGTGTAATCAAGACCGAGGCACACTAACACTAGTGAAAGTAATAAATCTCAAGCAAGTTATGATGGCTTCCTTTCATTTTTTTGTCTCAAATGGTGTTGAATAAACTAATGGATCTATGCTTGTCTTTACCATTTGGTTTTTTGTCTAATGAATATGTGATAGGAAAGTAGTTCGCACTCCTCCTCAACACATATTTGTTCTTTTTCTCCAAGTTATTTGTCAAGCACAACTAGACCATGGTACTTATGTTTCAAAATAACATTCCTATGGCTAAAACCTATTAAATCCCCTTGTTGTTTTTCTTGATCATCCCCAAAAAAATCATAACGCAAATTATTTTTGTTTTCTTTTAAATAAATTGTAAAGTTAACACCATGCACCATCCTACACCTACAATAAATCCAATCGAAGCTTCATTGCAAAAAGTTGTTCTAATGTAACAAGCTAGTTCGGATAACTTTAAGATAAACAAGGGTCCCTCACCCTGGCTTGAGTGCTAGCTCGTTGAAGGCCTAGACTAGCATAGGAAGGTGCTCTTGCACACTATCCCTTGGCATTGACACCCTCAGTGAAAACAAAGGGGGACAACCTAGGGAACAACACACTGTAGAAGGAGACAAATTGATAAAGGGTGATAAACCTTCAACGTAAATAGAAAAAGAACATGAGTGAATTTTTATAAATATTTAAGTCTTGTTAGCAAGGGGGTTTGACTCCTAAGATTTGCAAAGAGAAAGGTTGTGCAATTTAAATATAATTTGACATTAAGGAGTTAGAGATCAAATTGCAACCAAAGAATTCATAGGTTGCACCATACATGTTTGAAAGAGATTGAGACCTCCATGCCAACAAGACACAACTAGAAAAGTTTGGCCCTACTGTAGCAAAACATTATTTTTTCATCATGTATCAAAAGTATGAGCATACAATCTCTCCTACTTTTTTGGTTTAATAATACTGGACAAAACCCACACCTCTACCTTCATTCTTTTCTTGTATTTTATAGATACTTGTGCACACCCCCTTTTCTTAGATATTCAATTGAAGTAAGCCTACAAGAATTGCCCAAAATGAACATGTTTTTGGGTAGGCATGTTTACTCATCAGCATTGAGATTCTTGCAGTTCTTTCATGAGCAGTCTAGCAAAGAAAACAAAGGGGGCATAAATGGGATAGAGGAGTGTATTACTACGTGTTTCTTCAAAGGTGATATGCATAAGCATTGGCAATGCTTTATTCACTAATACAAGAGTGGTTGGAGTGGGAGAAAGGCGGAATGCCTCATTCATTGGCTAACGATTGCAAATGGGTGTCTCATGCAATCTATAACACTGCCATCTACATATCAGTGGCAAGGGACTTATGATTACCCCTTGGAACTAATGTTTTGTGACTTATGTAAATAGTTTTACCTAGTCATACAAATGATAATTTCATCATTATTTAGTTCAAAATGTAGAATGGTTTTTTCGTTTTTCTGACAATGTTAGCTTATCCATTAAAACGAGACATGGCTAATCTACCAGCAATTGGCTGCCATATTCCGCTACCACAAAGGAGGGGCAAGTGCCCAAAAGACAGCCAGATTCAACTGAGAAGATATAACTTTCCCCGTGCATTCTAGTCATCTTTCATTTCCCTCAAATACAAGATGTGTCTGCATTGTAAATGCCTATAATTTCTTAAACATTACTCGCTTTGTCACAATTTACAATTATATCATTTGACAACGTGAACATGAGGTATCTCTTCATGAACAGTATCGACTAGAAGGTATTTACCATGAGGTACACTAGAATTTTTTGAGTAGGATCATAACAAGGATATGCAATACAAAAAATCTGGGTTTCATAACTTCATCTCACACCAAAACCAAGTCTCACTAGAATTTAGAAACTAGATAGACAGGGATGATAGGCTAAATCACTGCTACTGGCCTATAAGAAATATAATAGATTAAAGAAAGACAAAACAACTGTACTGTTATAGTGATGAAAGATACAAGTGAATTAATAGCAGCTCTGTGAAAGAAACAAAATAGTCTTAAGAACCTACCAAGACAGTAGGTTAGGCTTTGAATATAGGAATTTCAAACAAGATTTTCTACTTTATAGAAAAAGAAAAACACTGCATCTGACAAGGAGATTGGCTAACGAGGCTGCCCCTTAGCATGCATACAGAGAATTTTTGTAGCACCTACTTTAGTATGTGTTTGAACTTAAACTAGTGATGTCATTGTTTTTAATGAGCTCATTAGGAGCACTAGGAGAAGCAGATCAACTCCATCTTTCTGTACATTGCCAATATTATGATAAGACAGAAATTTTATTTTGTTGTTCTCGAGATTGGTTTGACTGCTTATTTAACGTGGAGATGCTAGGGGCATCCTACATCCCCGCTAGGAATGGGGGTGATCCATCAGTTGATCATGTTTGTAGGTGACATTGCATTGAGTGCATTAATATGGACATCAGCACAGATGTGCGTGACAGTGTATTGAGTGCGTTAATATGGACATCAGCACATACATTTCTAAAGCAGGGTCTGAAATGCACCTCAAGGTTGCCAAGCTCAAGGATCCATATCTGAACTTCACACAAATAGAAGATGCATCAAATGCTGAAAGCACAGTCACAGCAATTTAGGCTTGATGTGAGGAATTGAAAGAAAAAAATTCTACTTTATAGCAAAAGAATATAATGAGATTAGCTAATGAGGTCTCTGCCTAGTAATTGCATATTGGAATATTTTTTTCCAGCAAATACAACAGTCTGTATTTGATCTTAAACTGAGAACGTCATTATTTTTAAAGCTCGTTAAGGGTGGTGGGAGAAGCAGAACAACTACATCTTTCCGCGCATTGTAAATGTTACAATAAATCTGAAGAATATTTTTTTTATTATTCTCTAGATTGGTTGGATTGCTTGTTATATGGAGAGAAGCTAGAAGCTAGGTGTATTCTACAGCCCAGATGGGAGAGTGAGTGCGATCCATCATGTTTATGTAGGATGAGTGCATTGGGTGCATTGAATATGGACATGAGCACAGACAAATACAAAGCAGTGTCTGAAGCACCTCAAGGTTGCCAAGGTCAAGGATTCCATATCCGAAGTTCACACAAATGGGCAATGCATCCATTGTTGAAAACAAGCCATGGCAGGTCAGGCTTGATGTGGGAAATTTCAAACAAGATTTCAACTTCATGGCAAAGAAATGTAATGAGATTACCTGATGAGGTCTCCGCCTAGCCATATCATATTGAGATTTTCTTTTTCCAGCAAGTGCATTTGTATGCATTTGATCTTCAACTGATGATATCATTATTTATTATAGCTTGTTAGGAGCAGGTGGGGAAGCAGAAGAACTCCATTTTTCTACACGCTGTTAATGTTACAATAAATCTGAAGAATTTTATTTTATCGCTTTCACACTGGTTGGGCTGCATATTGCACAGACGAAGCTAGGTGCATTCCACAACCCAGGTGGGGTGGGGGTGATCCATGAACTCTTTGCGTTTAGATCTGTATAGCAGCGCATTAGGCACATTAAATATGGACACCAGAACAAACAAATCTAAAGCAGGGTTTGTCAATTAGGTTTAGCCTGAGCAGTTGGTTGGAGAAGAGTTATCCTACTCACTTAGGGTCAATTCTCATTAGTGACATGTTGAGCTCTTAATAATTATATTATTGTAACAGCTTTGAAACCTAAATAATCCAGTTTACCTTGGATACCCTCCACGAAATGAAGGAAATGCTCAAAAAGTTTCCCAAGAAGTTTATCCTTGGAAGAAAAGGGAAAAAAAACTGTAAAACAGGGTGACTCAAAGTTCTCAAGGTCAAGCATACACATCTCGAGTTCACACAAATGGGTGATGTATCAGATGTTACGAACGTAGTCACAACTTTCAGCAGTGGACCTTAGATACCCAAAAAAAAAAAATAGAAAAAAAAAAACGACCAAACAAATAATATAATAGATATAGGAAAAAACGATAGATATTGCAATCTAAAAAATATAGTAATCAGACAAATACGAGTTTCCAACATAATTTGAACGCTCAGCATTCTCAAAACCATATGGCAAAAATTTTAAGCCAAAAAGTCACTGTTTTACTGTAGTTTGCGGTCTAGTATGGTCAAGGAAACACGGACTGGCTTCATAGTTTATTGGCTATTTGTATTCAGTTGGCAGAAAAAATAATGAAAAAGAACAGTAACAGCAAGCAAATAGCTGTCTTTGTAGCTATGAAATTCAGAAATCGAGATAAGCAATCTCTAGGTGTATATCAAACAGGAATTCATCTATAAAAGCCCGCTCACAGGCAAAAACATGTCAGGATGTAACCATACATCCGTAAGGAAAAAAAAAAAAGAACATGTCACTATGTAACCATACATCCCTAACAAAACAGCAAACGCGAAAGATTTAGTTTTGGATAATAAAAAGCCAGTTTTAGTCTCCACTCCAATTACCATTTCATATCATTTTACCAAATATTTGCTATCAAATTCAAGATATTTTACATTTGCAACATGGTTACAAATGGCAAGAGGATTTTTAATATGAAACAAGACTTGAAAAGAAATAAGATTTAAAAAGAAAAAAAAATCTGAACAAATGCACCTTTGAATAGTAAGTATATCTTAATGTTACATAGCGCAAAGATGCAGAGATGTTACTGGAACAGTAGAGCAAACCACGGCCGCTCGATCTAATCGCCATTTAACCACACAAATTCTTTCAAATCCCCTAAACCAAGGTTGTCTCTCCAAACTGCGTCCCCCGAATGCCATGATATGCCTGCTTTGATTTTACAAAACATTCAATATCCCCTCCACTAAAATCTTTACAGTGGATCCCCCAAAACCTGCAATCGTTAGGAACCACAGCCCTCGTTGATCCCTTCCAAATCGCTCCACCAAGTTTAGAGACGAAAACAGAACAAAACTAATATATATATTTCCTAATTCGTCGACTCCTCGTACTTCCTCACCAAGTCTAGCATCTGTTTCCTCTTCAGTAAAAGATAAGTCAACGTCGCTACCTGTAGCAAAACCGCTATACCGGCAAACAGCAGACCAACCTTTTTCCCGTTATTTATCCCACTCTTCTTATGTTGACGAACTTTCTTTGGCCTCCTCGGAGAGGGCAATTTGGGGGGAGCGTTGGCCGAAAAATTTCTCGATGGTCTTGCAGCCATCACTATTGTTCTAGGAGATTCCACCGCAAACACTTCCTTCAATTTAGAATGGAGCCGCAGATCCGGCTGGCGAGTAACAAATGCATTTGCGGACACCCACAGAGTGATGAAGAGGAACAGCAAAAACAGAGCAAATGGTCGGCCCTCCATTGCCGTGCCTTCCTCTTTTCTCTACCCAAAAACAGAGTGAGCATTGATACAGGACTTCAAACCCTAGCATTGTGATTTCCCTGCTGTTGCTTCTCCCTCTCATTTCTTGATCATCACTTCACACGGCATATCCAACGACTCTCCGCCTGACACGTAGTCCCATAAGGACCCACGGAATGCCGTTTTACCGTCTGATTTTCCGTCATATTTCCAGTGTTCGAATCTCACGCCATGATAGGCTGATGCTCTTGTGAGTTATTAAAAAGGCACCCTCCTTCCACAAATTACTGTTAAGTGACAGAGAATGTCTTCAGTTTGCGTCATTCTTGCTTTTGTCCTTTGCCAGGTGCGGTAAATATAGAATACTTGCTAAGGTCATTGACACGGATAGTGATACTGCTGTGATACTCTGGACCCTCTTTGGCATACCAGGGTCCAACCAAGGGTGCGGTAAATATAGAATACTTGGTAAGGTCATTGACACGGATAGTGACGCTGCTGCGATACTCTGGACCCTCTTTGGCATACCAGGGTCCAACTAAGAGTTAGATAAAGTTTATCTAAAACGTATAAAGGCATAATAGAGTCCAGCTGTGTGTTAGATAAAGTTTTTATTTTATATTGGGAATAGCATTTTTTGTGTGTTTGTTGTAAGGAGGATACAAAGATAGTTGTTTTTAGTGAGATATTTTGGAAGTATTTTTGGGTGGGTTTTGAGGTTAATTTTTTTAAATTTTAGTCAAAATTTATTGAAATCACAAGTTTTATTAAATAACACAAATGAAGATTTCATTTCATATTTTTCAGCCTCATTGTACCAAAAAGTCTAAAAAGTTGCGCTAAAGACAACTCCTCTATATAGAGTATGTTGTTTAAATTCAATTTAAGTTTAGATTTATCATGTGTGGAGATCAAATTTGTGAAGCTTAATTTCTTTTTGAGTGTAAAGGAAATGTTTACACCTCAAGAGATGTGATCTCTCAACCCTTAATAGATCCAGGGTTAACATAGATCTGTCAGTTTCAATTATGCGTGGTCACACAAAATTAGTTGAAGATATTATTAATCTGATCATTTTAAATATGTTTAGGCTTAATTTGATTATTTAATACAGAACAGACATAATGTATATGAGATGTAGAAGAGAAGGATGTATTGTCGTATTAAGGGTTAAATGTTGAGAACATAGAATATTAGTATCTTGAATGATGAAAAATAATGAATTTAAAATTTTGAATACAAAGTTACAATTTGATAGGTGGATGATGAATTTTTAAATAAATATTAGACATAAAACAAAGTAAATGAATAGTAAAAGGTGTTTTACCAAATTATTAAAATGTAATATTTTCACTCTCAATAATAACTAATACCAAGTGATATTTTAAACATGTTATAGAAATGTGCCATAAAAAAAGATGAATAGTAAAAAATGGCTCTCCAAATTACTAAATATGTAAGATCAAAATTTTAAGGATGGAAATTAATCTTGAACTTTAGAAACTATGCAAACTTTAAAATGTCTCGTGACATTTTTGTAAAAGTATTCAAATTCTCAATGAATTTTTATATAATCTCTATAAAAAAGATTGTGATTTTTAAGGTTAAATAATTTTATACTATAAAAATTAGTAGAATCTTTTTTTTTTTTGAAAAAATGGGACTTTGCAAACTTTATTTTTTTTAACAAAAACATGGAAAGTTAGCCCAGTTGCCAATATTAGCCCCTAAAATTTTCCCAAAGTAGATATGGCACAGAATAAAAATGGTTTGCACTATTTATTTATTTTATTTTTTAAATTGTGAGTGATATATATATATATATATACAATCAACCAATCAACATAAAACATTTTAAATAAGATAAAAATTTCCATGATGAAAGTTATATTATTAGAACTTAAATATTTTCAACTTAAATTAAATATTTTAATTAAAGCTAGATGATATTAAAAAAATAAATATTATATATAATAATTTTTGATTGAAAAATGTTTTATATAGCATGCATCCATATATCCCTAAACTTTTGACCTTGTAAAGTTTATTGACGTTTTTAATGCATCATAACTTTTGTAAAGTTTGTTGACGTTTTTAATGCATCATAAATTACGACAAAGGCCTAAGAATTGATTTTAATTTGGCTAATGATATCTTGAATGATAATAAAATAGCTTGAAGGCCCAACAATTAATTTGGATACTAATGTCTTGAATGACAATAAATTGGCTTGAAGACCAAGCAATTGATTATAATTTGATAGTTTGATATCAAGAATTTTAGTAGTGAATTTTATTATAATACAATAGCCAAAATTCTTCTCATATGATGTATGTCTAACATTTGTGATTAAATAGTCCACATGGGGTAGCTCAAGCGGCAATGGCCGTGGAAATGAAGTCTCACCGAACCGGAAGTCTTGGGTTCAAATCTTGGGCTACCCTTCCCCCGTTGAGGGGTACTTAATGGACATGTAAATCGAAGAGTCCCACCCCAGCGTACAAAAAAAAAAACATTTGTGATTAAATAAAAATTATTTGTAAAGGAGATATTATAATATATAAATAATTATGTCTCAAAAAATGTGTTTGACACTTTTACGGAGTTGCTCTCGAACCTTGCATACATGTGTATGTATTGATTACATAAATTGGATTAAAAATTTGAACACAGACGCGTATTGATATCTCACAATCATGCACCTTTATTTCTGAGAACAACGAAAGATTTGCAATGGAGGATCGTTAGACATATTAACATGTTGAAATTAAAATATTTGTGCATATTAACTATATATAAGTAAACAATCACTTCGATTTATAGTTGGGAGGAATATGTTGTACACATATTACAATTTGGACGTGAAATATCTTGTGTACATGTACATATGTAATGATTACAAGCCCCAAGAGTTAGCTCAGTTTACTGAATTCTCGTTGCTAAGTACCTTGCCATTGGGAGGTCACAAGGTTAAATCTCCTTGACGCCCTTGGGGTAAGGTCCTGCTTGTTTGGCTGATGGGTAGATCCCTTCAGGTTGAGTTTCTTGGATTTTCCCGTGGATGTAGCAGTCACCCAATGTCTGTGAACTACCCTTAAAAGAAAAGAAAAAATGTAATGATTATGAAATAAGAGGTGAAATTTTTGAACCAATAGTATTTTACATAAATAAATTTAAATATTATTTAAAAATAATAAATTTTAGTTGATAATGTTAAACTTTTGATAAACTTTACATTTTTTTTGGTCAAACAAAAAGTAATAGTTGGTCAATACAAAATTGAATGTGTTATACACAGTCTGCGGCAGGTATAATAAGAATGTAGCCAATTACATATATTTACTTTGTTATCAATCTCAGCCTCTCTCCTTTTGTTTTTCTTATAATCACGCCTTCTACTTTTGTCGTCATTTCATATTGATCATATGAAAAGGGAGGTTGAAATCATAAACTATTCAAATCTTTAACTGGAGATGTTGTAATAAACATCCTATCATGTATCTCTTACTTCCCAATATTAATAACAGATTTCTCCAACATCAATCCTTGTGACTTATGGATTATTAAGCCCCAAGAAAGTTTCAAATGAAGTTGTTTTCTATTACTTCTTTCAATAGGTGTAATAGGAACTATCTAAGAGGTTGATTCATGTTAGTTTTTGGTAGCATCAGAAGTTCTCTAGCCTTGAAAATTGGTGGAGAGGCTAAGGCATATGAGTTCTAAAGAACCTAGAAACCGTTTGGTGAAATTCCACCTAGATTGTATTTTATTAAAATAGTTAATATTTTTAATGGGGTTCCTAAGTCTAAACTTAGGGAAATTAAAATATTAATGGGTATTAATCAAAATATGGGTGAGAATGATCTAGAAGGCAGATTAAGTCATGTTTTAATCTTAGTCGTTGATTAGGGACTTAATCTTGGCCATTGAAGACTCAACAGGAAAAGTAAAATGGAGACTTGGGGTTCATTTGTAAACACACATAGAGAGATTAAGGAAATCGATTTTTTGAGGTGAGAAGTTCTCGGGAGGAAAACCGATTGGGGAGATCTTGCAATTGAGGGGCGGTGAGAATTCGGGAGATGAAATTTCCAAAGAATACTGACAAAGAGGCAGAGAGAGCTTGCATAGAGGTAGAACAATAGCCAGGAGAACTGATCATAAAAGTTGTCTGTCGCGCAGAATCCAAAATTGTCGAAATTGTCGGAACTACCAGAACAGCCGGAAGAGCTGACGCATAAAAGTTGCTTGTCACGCAGAATCTAGAACTGTCAAAACTACCGAAACTGTCGGGAACTGTCAAAACTGCTAGAACAATCGAGAGAGCTGACGCAGAGGGCAGAGAAGGTGACACAGGGCTAGCGCAGAGCCAACGCAGAAATAACGGGGGTTAGCTAGCCTTGTGTCAGATCAGCCAAAATTCTGTCGAGTGAAATGAGGTAAAACTCACTCATATTTTCTGCCAGTATTTTCTCTGTAAATGATTACTGGATGAGCATCCTAGATTTGTATTCAAATATTTCTCCTACATAATAATAAACCATCAAAACTGTTGCACTGATTTTCCCGCATTGGGTTTTCCCAGGGACTATTGTGTCCAAAATTAAGTGTGTCCTATGTATCTTATTCTTTGTTATGTTTTTTGTTTCATGAGATCAAATATCTAATTGTAGAAGTAATTTGCTTCAGTATTCAAAAGAATAACTTGATGAATGTAATTTAAAAATCAAGTAGGCGAAGTAGATTCAAATTTGTTGCAGTTGGGGTTCCTTCGAGTCTAGGAATTTTCACATGGTATCATAGCATTGATTTTGAAACAAAAAGAGCATATCCAGTACAGAGCAGTGAGGTCGAAAGCTGCACTTGGCAACAATTCGAATCCCCTTGAAGGGATTGTGTAGTCCTTACCGAAAAGCAAATCCAAGGAAATCTTTCTCTGAGTGAGACAACAGAGAGGTACAATTTCTAGTTTGTGAGTTTGCAGAGGTAGAGGGAGTGATGCAGAGCCTCAGCACAGTGCTTGAAGGACGTAGTTTCTGGTAGGGCAAAAATCTGTTGGAAAAGAACGAAGACACGTAGAAGGGGAATTTTCTCCTTAGAGAACCTTTCGCCAGAAAGTTCGAATTTCTCACTTGCTTAGCAATTGAGCATTGCTAAGCAGTGACTAGAGGAGTCAGTTCGACAGTTGGGTGAGATGGCATCACATGGGCTCAGAGATCAGAAGAGGTTGGATGGAGCCTCCAACAATGTCATATGGAAGGCCATAATCTTAGCTATTCTAGAGGAATATGATCTTGAGGCCTACGTCAAAAGTGTTGTAATTGTTCTTGCTGACAACGATCAAAAGAAGAAGTACAAAGTTGAGCAAGGGAAGGCAAAGAGGCTCATTCTTGATGGAGTTCGAGATCATGTGGTCTCACACTTGCAGGGCAAGGATACAACCCGGGAGATGTGGGAAGCCTTTTCATCACTCTATGAAGGCTCTTCCGAATAGTGGAAGATGTATTTAGAGCAGAAGTTGCAGCGGACCTTGATGCAGAAAGGAGAAGGGGTGAACCTATATCTTCAACGTCTTTAGGACACTAGGGACCATCTTGCTACATTGGGGTCCACTCCTCAGCCAACTACGATGGTGAGGATAGCCCTTAATGGAGTCTCGGATGAATGGCAAGTTTTCGTCCTAAGCATATTGGGCAGAGAATAAAACTACCTTCATGGTAGGAGATGTGGGCAGCTCTTCAATAAGAGGAGTTAAGGAGGGACTGTTACACAGTATTTTGTCACGCCTCCTGCACTTCCCTATGACATATCCCAAAGTGCTCGAAACATGATCATTATACAGTATACTCATCCATTTATACAGCTTAGATCTCTCCTTTAACTTTGCTTCGAAAATTTCTTGAGCTCTCCTTGAAGAAATAGCTCTTAAAACCCTAAAATGAGGGTCATCGCTCCTATGAAGCTCAAAACTGCAATGGTCACCTGTTGCACCATGTTTGACTCGCGATGGCATTGCTCTGTTCCCTGTCCTACCTGCAGTGATCCCAAAAATGTAATTTTCCCAAAGAGGATGAGAAGCTTCGTGATCTAGAAGCTTCCAGAGCGACAAGCTGGAGGTGGTTTCGCATAGATGAGGTCGAATCTTCCTAACTTGACCTCTTTTTCTTATCCCTATGAGCTACCTCCTTGAGATGTGGGCCTAATCCTATCTTTGGAGGAGTCCTAGCTCCCTCTCCCAGCCTATAAATTCCTCCTCTCCCATTCCCAAATGGTTGGTCTATGTCCATTTGCACCCTATGCTGAGCTTGTGCTTAGAGGCTATTCATTAGACTTGGAGAAGGAGTCTTTGGAGAGATTCTTGGCTTGGACTTGGATTACCACTCAAAGAGAGACTCTCAACATCAAGGCTATGATTGTAAGCTTCCTATTATTCTTTAAATAATATACAACTACTGGTCCATCTTCCTGAAATATATATGTTCATGTATGTATTAGCTTGGCATTCCTTGATCAGTTAAGTAGGTTATTGTTTGATTTGCTATTGGTTTTGGCATGCTTTGTTGTCTCTTGATCACTTGTGCGGGTACATAAGCGCTGAAAGAAGCAGGAACAAGTCTGTGACACAAGTAGTTCGAGGCCTTCAACAAAGGAAATCGGATTAGCATCAAAACAAGGTAAGTCTTCTCTTTCGTTCTACTTTTCAATCATAACCTAGGAAGATGTCTAGTTGATTGTCACTCAGTTGCTAGACCCACTCATTGGGCTAGAGGGATCATCTCTATCCGTAGAGAGGATTAACCTTGTCAACAAAATGGCGACTCCACTGGGAAACCTGTGATCCTTTCCACCCAATATTTCACCCTAATCTTTTGATTAGTTTGACCAAGCGTCAATATTTTGGTTTGTCTGCATCAGTCTGGGCTTATACCATCACTAATTATTGCCTTAGAGTGCTAAGTCTAGATTGTTTCTTGCGATCTTTTTATTTTTTTCCCATATTCCTCGCCCATCGCGAATTTAACCTTTACAGTCGTGATGGCATCGTGGTTTTTACCTTTAATTCACGATGATCGCGGTTTTTACCTTTACAGTCGTGACGAAAAAAAAAATGTCTTCATTTTTTGGTCATGCTAAAATCATCACTACTTTTGCTATACAAAGTAGTGATGTCATCACGGTTTGCCTATGCAAAGTAGCGATAATTGCGGGTTTGGGTATATAAAGTAGCGATGATCCTTGAATGTGAGAATCTTTTAGGCTTCTTCCTAATAATCGAGTGTGTCTTGGCCCCTAAGGTCTTTTCGTATCCTGTATGCTTGGATTGATCAATGTTTTAATTGATTGTCTTGATTAATTTGCAAAATTTGTCTCGTTGGCTTCGAGTGAAATCTGACTGAATTCTAGGGTTTTTAGTCATTGGTCATTGTTTTCTGCTTGTTGGTGTCATTGAGATGTTTGTTTTGTTGATTGATTGAGTATTGGTTTCTATAGAAATCATTGAAAACATCGTTTTGCATATGTTTTAGCTTGTATTTTGAAATTTTCTTTTCGTGAAAAATGCATTAGAGTAGTTGCATTAAGAAGTTATTTTTTGAGATTCATCATTGAGAATAGATCACACTTTTTGATGATTGGAAAATAAAAATTGTATTAGGTGCATCAAATCATTCAAAACAAAAAGAAAAGCATAATTCATATAAATGCATCTTAGTAAAGTAAAACCATTTTGCTTTCAAAAAAGTTGCATTTAAGATAGTGAAAAGTGAAAATAGTTTTTACATTTGGCATTTCGTTTGGAAGACGAAAGTGAAAGTTAGTGGAAGGCATTTTTCATGATGCATTTTTTATTGAAATTTCTTCCCTTGATTAGTATAGCTTTCATTGAAACATAAAGTTTTCTTTTTCTCATATAATCGCATCATAGGTGTTCATGTGACATCGTTTTGAGCCCAAAATTGAAACATAATTAAAGATAAACTTTAAAATCTATCAATTAATCTAAGAAGCATTTGAAACATTAACGCTTCATACTTAGTGGTCTAGGCTAGAGACATGCTCTGGCATATTTAAAGCTTAGCAGTTGTCCTTTGCTCTTGCATTAGACAGCACTAGCACAAACTTGTGCTCCCCATACCGTCGAGTATATAAAGGGAAACCCGCATAGGTTGCAAACCTTTATCCATAGGAAGCCAAGTCTGCCACCCTGTAAACATGATACACCGAACATAGTATTCAGGGAGATTGGCTACACATACGTCAAGTTCTTGGTAAATTTATTCGTTGAGGTGTATATTGCAGTTCATTGTTACTTGGTAATCATTTTTGCATAGAGTATCTTGAGTAGTCATTTTGATCTTTTCTGACTCCTTAAATTTGAAAATATCATCGAGCACTTGCCCTTTCAAGCTCGCTAAACCAACGAAAGCGACTAGAGTCACCTTTTCGTCCTTTTCTCGACTCTTAAAACATGAAAAGGCCAAGTTTTTGTTTCAAATTCTAAAATAAATTAATTGACCGCGGAACAATATCCTTCCTGTGGAAATACTCCTTGGTAGATCTTAGGTTGATACCAATGGCAACATTTCCTGAGTCTACCAATCAAGGAAACCCCTCTGACGAGAATCCTAGTCCTTTTCTTTCTTTCAGAAATATAGGTGCTCCCTATATGGCAACGTTGTCCCTTCTTGGATTGACCATTGTTCTACCAGTTTGGTTATTTTCGACCTTGGTGGTTGCAAGTGTCCAAATTGTTTTTCAACCAAGTTCTTGTTGGGTAGCGAAGGACCCACGTAACAGTTTTGGGGCTTAAAGCCTATAAGTTAGGATAAAAATATTGTAAAACTTCGAAACATGTGGAGCGCGAAATGTAATAGGTCGAGTCAAAGGGTTGTCCGCCCAAGAAATAATATAGAATAATAGGAAGTAAGTCAGCTTGCCCATGGTTCGTGGACCATGGGAATGTATAAATAGAGCGAGGCTCTAAGGATAGAAGGTAGTTCTTGTTTTTTTGGGATGAATCTTAGTGCTATGGGTTGGTGAAGGGGATATTTTCTGCGCCTGTAAGTCCGAGTCAAGGGTGTTGGTGGGTAGATAGAGGCTCTGCAGCTGTGTGCGCAGAGGCCTGGTAAGAGTCTGCAGCTGTGTGCGCGAACCCCTGCAGCTGAGTGCACAAGGCAGATCTGGATGTATTGGTGAAAGTGTTGAATAAAGATAAGTTGGTTCTAAAATATTGTGTGGAATCTGAAATATTGTGGATTTGGTTACTTTATGGTTGATTTATCTGTTAGATCTATATGCTTATGCTTATGTTTTGAGTTTATGGGAATCTATAACTGTTCTGTGTGCACACACTGGTTATCTTTATTGAATGTTTGCTTAAAGACGTCAAAAGTAGATCTGATCTATAAACAGCTCATTTATAATAAGTATTAAGGAATTGCATTGTTCCCGATCTACGCGGAAGCAAAGTGGCGCGAGGCCACAGAACGGTATGCGAACCCTCCAAACCACACCAAGACATCCCAAGGGTGCGGAAACCTGGTTCCAACACCCCCCCTACTACCTCGGGTGAGACCTCAGTCCGCACTCTGTGGGTTGTTTCCAAAAGGGCTGATAGCTGCGGGATTTGTTTGGCTAAATAACTCTTTCGAACTTGGGTCAGGCCCATATAAGCCAACAGTTCTCGTCCACCTGAACAAGATCAACCTGAGGTTGATCCTAAAGTTGACCCCTTCCCTTCTTCGCCTATTTCTTCACCTCGTTTTTCCTCTTCGCCCAATGAAAGTCTAGATTCTATTAACCAAGAAGCTAAGAAGAAGAAGAAGCAAAATGAGCAAGGGGGAAACCAAGCAGCGATTGCTACAGATGCAACTAATGAAGAAAAATCTTCCAACCAACCCCAAAAAGTAAAATTCCCTTGCATGTTATGTAAAGGTGACCACCTTCTTTAGAATTTTCCTGGTATTCCTAAGGTCTTAAAAGTGTGATCTTCAGGTTCACATCGACCTTTGTCATCAGTCTATGGTGATCATGTTGGTGACAAACCCTCAACTAGTCATAGTAAAGCTCATGGGAAAAAGGGAAAAGTCAAATTTCCTTGTAAGTTGTGTGAAGGTAATCATCCCATTCACCTTTGTCCTCTTATAAATGAAGATTCCAAAGAGTTGGAAAACCTTACATCTTCTCAACCTCGTCTTCCAACTGGGTATCAAAAGCTTTCCCCTGATCCTTCACTAGTTGATCTAGTGATTGATCTAAAGTCATATTTGGTCAACCCCACTCTCTCTGAAAGTTAGTCTCGTGAGTCTATTCTAGGCCAACCATTGGTTGAGAAACTGATAGACTTGACTCCACCTTCGGTTAACCATAACTTTCTAGTAGAGAGTGAACCTCCTATTGCTCAGGTTCTTCTGGTTTCGTTAATTTCAAATGAACTAGAGAGAAATCCTCTTGTTCCTGAGGTGCATGAGAGCATTTCTCCTGTTCCCATAACGCAAGAGGATACCTCTCACGTTCCTACGACACCCCCTCCGAGTAGTTTGGTCACTTTTTTCTATTGGAGTCGACTGGCAAGATATCACCTTCTATCTTATGTGCCTTTCTAGATTACAATACAGGCTTACCATATGGTCATACCTAGCATAGTCATAGACGAGGGAGCATCTGTTAGCATCATGTCCTCAACTTCTTGGCAAGCTCTAGGTTCTCCTCAGCTTGTCCCTGTCATCCAGAATCTATTAGCTTTTAATAGAGGAACTAGTCAACCGTTAGGGATCCTTCCCAAGTTTCCTATTACTTTGGGAGGAAAGAATGTCTATACAGACGTGACAGTTGTCCAAGGCCCATTATATTTTAATATACTCCTTGGTCGTGACTATGTTTACGTCATGGGAGCTCTTGTTTCTTCCCTCTTTCAAGTGATGTGTTTCCCACATGAAGGAAACATTGTGATCATTGATCAACTTACATTCATTCGTCCTGAATCAGTTCCCACTCAACCATCATCCCTAAATGGTTCTTATGTGTAAGCAGTATCACCCCCGCCACAAGTTAATTATGTGGGCCACTAGTTCCATGCCCACATCTACTGATAATATAGTAGGTGATGTAGTATGCCATGTATTGGGGGAATTGGAACCTGAATTTTCCATTAGATACCTGGACATGTATCCCTTCTAGAGTGTTGTTCTCCCATATAATAAGAAACTCTTGGAATCCATGGCATTTTTTTATCTTTGATCAAGGGATGGAGCAGAGTTCCTTGTCTGGCGCCAAGCTCCTTAAAAAATGAAACAAGGATCATGGAGCAGAGTTCCTTGTGTTCTGCCAAAACCCTTAAAAGAATGAAACAAGGACCATAGAGTAGAGTTCCTTGTGTTGTGTCGAGCTCCTTAAAAAATGAAACAAGGACCATGGAGCAAAGTTCCTTATCTTGTGTCAAGCTCATTAAAGAATGAAACAAGGACCATGGAGCAGAGTTCCTTGTCTTGTGCCAAGCTCCTTAAAAAATGAGACAAGGACCATGGAGCAGAGTTCCTTGTCTTGTGCCAAGCTCCTTAAAAAATGAAATAGGGACCATGGAGCAGAGTTCCTTGTCTTGTGTCAAGCTCATTAAAAAATGAAACAAGGACCATGAGGATAGTTCTTTTAGTGTGTCAACCTCGTTAAAAAAAGAATTAAGTCTCCATGAGGATAGTTCTTTTACTGTGTCAACCTCGTTAAAAAATGAAACAAGGTGTCATGAGCATGGTTCTTTTTCTGTGTCAAGCTTGTTAGAAAATGAAACAAAACCCCTTCCAATTCGATTCTTTGATTAAATCTCGTAAAATTCCAATCGAGTCTTTCACTTGATCTCATAAGTGAACCTTCTTTCCATCCACTTAGGTGAATGAAATGAAGCTTGGGGGGCATGTATCTCGAATTGAGTCATTATGCTGGGGGCATGCAAACTTATCTCAAGCATAGTTTATCTTTCTTTCAAGCCTGTGTAAAAATGAAACCAAACCCAAGCATAGTTTATCTTTGTTTCAAGCTTGTGTAAAAATGAAACCAAATTCAAGCATAGTTTGTCTCTTTTTCAAGCTTGTCCAAAAATGAAACGATTCCCACTTTACATCTCGTGATTTTTGTTTTTATCAGTCAATTTTTGTTAGATGAGCTTTGGTTCTTTCATTCCATCATGATCATCTCTTTGGCTGATTGTATGCTTTCACTTGGTTGTTTTACCCTTGCTTGAGGAACATCTGTGATGAGTGGTCTTATTAGCCATCCTCTTAACCATTACATGTTTTGAGAAGTTCCATCATTACCGGAACCAATTGCTATCCTTTTATAGCACTCATTCCTCCAGGTGGAGTCATCTTTCAGCTCTTTTCTGACTCTTGAAAACTGAAAAGATTGTCGAGTACTTGTCATTTTGAACCCGTTAAAGTAAATGGATCGATATCACCTCAGTATACGTTTACCCCTTTTTCAGGCTGAGATTAACTATTTATGAAAAAGGTACACCTTGGTCAACATGGTCAAGGGGTTCCCTCAGATATTGTTTTCTACCTTTTTGAATTTGAGGGACAAATTACAAAAAGGGACATGATGGAGTTTTCTTCTTTGTTTATTTTTCAAACTCTCTAAACATGAAAAAGGTACCAAGTTTTTTTTTTTTTGTAAGCTAGGATGGTACTCATTCTATTACTTTGATCAACAGAACATTACAGCATATCTCAAAAACAGTTGCAGCCCGCCCTCAAGGGGAAACCGGGACATAGCACCATCTATAGTTTTTAATAGCAGCCCAAAAATAGTAGGTCCAAAGCCTGGCCGACTTAGCTAAGTAAACTATGCAGTCTTGAAACTTACTGAAACTATTACTAAAACTACTGGTCTGTACAACTTGATTGTTCCTATCTTGCACATGTACAAAACCAAAACAAAAAAACCGCTTGTAGTTTCTAACCATATTTTAACTCAGTCGATGCCGCCATCGGGTTGCTGGTTCACTGCTCCCACTGGTCCAGAATGGTCCCGATTCAGCATCTGCTGGATAGCATCCAGCTGTTCCTCATGCTTAGTCATAGCTATACGCAGGTAGCTCAGTTCTCTGCGGATAGATTGATCACCTTGGGCCAGCTCCACCATCTCTTTGGCCACGTGCTCCATGGCCTTGGCAAGAAGCCCCTTCATCACCCAATAAATATGCAGCGACTGTTTGATTAAGGACATCCGACCTCTGGTATGACCCGGGTCGTGAAGGAGAAATTCCAATTCTTCCATTTCGTCATCCGACTGATTCTGCAATGCTTCCTCCTCGAGGTAATCCATGATTCTATGCACGGCCGGGCGGGAGTGACGGAGGAAGGCCTGCTCAGCCCTTCAAACTCGGAGGTTGACAATTTCCCTGGGTTTTCTGCCTTTGCCCGGGCGCCTGGAAGTTTCCCCCTCCTCTTTCACGGGCTCCCTCTGCCCTTTGCCCCGCTTACCCGACAGGTCCCTTTCTCTGTCCGGAGTAATGCTGTGCTTCCGCAGGCCGAAACGTCGGGTCCCTGACTCCCAATGTTCGGGATGATCTGTCCTCTCCTACTGATTAGTTTCCTCAGCTACGTTCTTTTGAAGGTTTCAGCGATCGCTCGCAGCTCTTTTACCCAAATCTTCGTCCGAGACGTCCTCCACCTCGTCAGGCGTTGAACAGTGCTTCCTCATTCCATAGTGTCGGACCTTCGAATCCCGACAATCAAACTGATCCGCCTTCGACTGCTCTTGACCTTCCGCAGCCGAGTTCTTATGATAGTGCCTACCATCGCGCATAGCCTCCGGGATCTTGTCTTCATCCGAGTTATCCTCGACCTCCCACACAGTGAATGGCGGTTCCTCCTGCTTAAAAACTTTGCCTTTTCGGCTCCTGTTCTCCTCCCTTGCACTCTGTTGCTCCTCCACCTGCTTTAGTTTCCGTCTGGTCTCCATATTATCCAAGGGTCTGCCGCGACGCGCTCTCTGTTTGTCTGAGATTGTAACAGCTCTCTGATGCCGCTCAATGGAAACCTCCGCTCTTCCCCAAATTAGGAGCTCACAGAATGTCTTAACAATTGGCCAGCCGTGGTTATAAAGCGAATTCCTGTCTTCGGGGATCCAAATTGGGCCGGTTTTCTTAAGCCGCCGGTAGTTCTCCAGCAATCCCCTACTCCCGACCATCATTTCAGTATTAATCTCCTCAGCTGTGCGGTCAGGCGAACCGCATCCACCACCTCTCATAGTTCGGGCATTAATTAACTTACCATGTGTGTACTTTCGTCTAACCGCTCCACCCGCCGCCGTTGTACTGCCACCGAGATTCTGATCCGTCATCCTGTAGCTAGCAATGATGATATTATCACATCCTAAATGCCCCATGTTCTTGAATCGGGATCCCCACTGTCCCCTGTTAGTCCAGCTCACTGTTCCGTGCATTGGCATTTGCAGCTTGATCTTGATCAACTTTGATAAGGTCCGCCAACTCCTTCCACTCCCCGTTTCCCTCCACGGCTCTCCACTGGCTATCGATTGTGCTGCCACATCCTCTGCAGCCCCAATTGGCCAGCCAATCCGCTGCCCGATTCCCTTTTCTGCGAACATGGCTAATAATGCTGTAGTCGATGCATTTGAGGAGGTCTGCAATTTCTTTAACAATACCCGCAGTCCGCCAACTTTTAGTAACCTTCTCCCATCCCTGCCCATTGTTAAGCCTCCGCAGCATGTCCACAGCAAGTTGCGAGTCCCCTGTAATTTCCAACTTAGAATAGCCGTTTCTGATGGCTATCTGTAATCCTTGATGCAGGGCCCAAAACTCGGCCTCGTTATTGGTCATCTGGCCTCCCCAATCAGCGAAAATCCATCTGACTCGGTTGTTGCTGTCTCTAAAAATCCCCCCGAAACCAGCGTTGCCCGGGTTCCCCTTCGAGGCCTCGTCGAAATTAAGTTTAACAAAGTGGTCACTTGGGTAGCTAAACTTTTCTGGGCTTTGAGTTCGCATATCATGGCGGGCCGAACATTTAAAGTGGACCATGTCAGGTTGTAGATTTATCTTATTAAGAATTTCTTGTTCTTCCGGATTTGCCTTCCAGTCATCACTCTCCCATTTATCAACTAAGATAGTCTCCTGCATACTTTCGACCACCCGATCCCAGATTACCTCTGGTTCTTTGGCAGAATTCTGAAATATCCTCCTATTTCGCTCCTTCCAAATCATCCAGATAATAAAGGGAGAGAGCATATTCCAAGCCCTCTGGATCACCCTACAGCTAAAGGTTTCCTTACGCCAGTTGAAAATCAAATCATGAAATTCCCTGCTGTTAGTTCCTGGTTTGTTGAACAGTCGTTTAGCAAGCATCCAGAGTTTCTCTGTATACGGGCATCTGACCAACAGGTGATCTCTAGTCTCAGTATCATTGTTGCACAGGTAACATCGTGAAGGTCCATTTAATCCCTTTTTTTGGATACGGTTCTAGATTAAGATTTTATTTTTAGTTGCCAACCAAATAAACATTGTCACCTTCGGCCGAAAAAGGTACCGAGTTATTCTTATGTTAAACTTGTTAAAAATTTACGATGAAAGACTCGTCACCATGATGAGACCGAGCTTTTCCTTCCTAGGGCTTGTAAATATTACTAGGATGGATTCATTCAAAAAATGAACTTAGATGTCAAAAAGAATATGCTATCCCCTTCAAGCTTGTGATAAAAATAATTGGGGCACTCGCTAGAAATAGCAAGGAAAAATTAAGATGAGACATCCTTTGTCTAGGCAGCATGTCGCTCTTGAACATGACACTCTTCTACTCTCATGTCGGGTTTGGGATATCCTCACTCAGTCACTTGTCCTCCCAGGTTTAGGTGATCCATTTTTCCTCTCATTTGACTATTCCATTCTGTCGTCATGACTTTTAGTCCTATGTCGAGTTAGATGATGCCACACTCCGGAGTCATGTCGTCAATATGTTCAAGAGAAGTCCAATATGTAGTTATTTACCTATACATTGTTTGAGTCATTGTTACAGTCCTGAATATTATTCCACTTTATTCCTTGTTTCATGTCTATGATGGGGGATTCATTATTACCCTCCTTCGGCGGGTCATATTCCTATTGACTTCAACTCATTATCTAGGAAGATGACTTGGGAACTCCCTTTCAGTACCTTAGAGTTGGCATGCCTTAATGGCCATTTCTTCGCATCTGATGACAGGTTTTCATTATTGGCTTTCGATCGGGTGATTCCACGAGTGTTTGACCTCAGCTTCATTATCACATTCACAGATTATACTGTTGTACCTTGAGAGCCATTGTCATTATTGGTGGTTTCTCTCGTACCTATTAATGGTCCACACCATTAGTCGGCAATCAGGTGGTTTTCTAGCATGTTTGACTTCAACTCTTTCATTCACATGTTAGAATTCATCCTTTGATCAGGTCGGGATGGAGCGCAAGACCCTAAGTCTTGTCTAATATGACTCAAACTGCGTGGAGTTATGTGTTATTCATGATTGCACACATGTTTCTGCTATACGGATGGTTGTGACCATACCACGGGACTTTATATTTATTATGATGATCCTTCTGTATTGGATGGTTGTGCCCATGCCATGGACCTTTCATATAGTCCTTATTATCTGGATGGTTGCGTCCATACCATGGATTCATGTTTTGACATCAGATATGTATACGTATATGCATCCTTGATTTGCAGGTCTCCTAACTGTGTGTGTCATCGTCCTTGCAAAAGCGCGTAAAGCATCTCAACCATCACTCCTCGTTCTGCCTTCATGCTTTAAGGGGCATCTGTTACACAATATTTTGTCGCGCCTCGTACACTTCCCTGTGACATACTCCAAAGTGCCCAAAACATGATCATTAGACAATATACTCATCCATCTATACAACTCAGAGCCCTCCTTTAACTTTGCTTGGAAAATGTCTTAAGCTCTCCCTGAAGAAACGACTCTTAAAACCCTAAAATGAGGGTCATCACTCTTATGAATCTCAAAATCACAATGGTCGCATGTTGCACCATGTTTGACCCATGATGGCATCGATCTGTTCCCTTTCATATCTATGATGATCCCAAAAAGGTAATTTTTCCAAAGAGGATGAGAAGCTTCATGATATAGAAGCTTATAGAGTGACAAGCTGGAGGTGATTTCACATAGATGAGGTCGAATCTTCTTAACTTGACCTCTTTGTCTTATCCCTATGAGATACCTCCTTGAGATGTGGGCCTAATCCTATCTTTGAAGGAGTCCTCGATCCCTCTCCTAGACTATAAATTCCTCCTCTCCCATTCCCAAATGGTTGGTTTATGTCCATTTGCACCCCTATGCTAAGCTTGTGCTTAGAGGCTATTAATTATACTTGGAGAAGGAGGTTTTGGAGAGTTTCTTGGCTTGGACTTGGATTATCACTCAAGGAGAGCCTCTCAACATCAAGGCTATGGTTGTAAGCTTCTCTTTATTCTTTAAATAATATACAATTGCTAGCCCATCTTCCCGAAATATATATGTTCATGTATGTATTAGCTTGGCATTCTTTGATCAACTAAGCAGGTTATTGTTGGATTTGCTATTGGTTTTGGCATGCTTTGTTGTCTCTTGATTACTTGTGCAGGTACATAAGCGCTAAAAGAAGCAAGAACAAGTCTATGACACAAGCGGTTCGATGACTTCAACAAAGGAAATCAGATTAGCATTAAAATGAGGTAGCTGATCTCTTTCATTCTACTTTTCAATCATAACCTAGGAAGATGTCTATTTGATTTTCACTTCAGTTTCTAGACCCACTCATTGGCCTAGAGGGATCGTCTTTGTCCGCAGAGAGGATTAACCTTGTCAACATGACCTAGTGAAGGTCAACCTCAATGGCAGCAGTGGGAGTGGCTCAAAGATGAAGGAGGAGGAGGAGAATGCAACTCTAGAATCAAAGGGATAACAGAAGCCGAAGTGAAAGAAGGACATTTTGAAGGTGAAATGTTTCAGTTGTGGTGATTTGGGCCACTATGCATCCCAATGTCCTTTGAAGAAAAAGGAAAAGGATGAGAAACATGATCCTAAGACTACTTCAGCAAAAATTGACGAGGATGAGTTTGCCATGAGTTACCATGCATCTCCAGGTGGGAGATGGGTCGATATTGAGCTTTAGTTGGGAGGACTACATGTGGGCAGAATCCTTGAGGAGTCCACCCCTTGGATCAATTCCTTGATTCGGGAGTTCAAGATTCAACAATAGCAAGATGGACTTACTGTCAGATGATGTAGTGGAGTGTTTGGAGGACAAATGCAGTAGCCGGGGACCAAAGACTAGTCAACGCAGAGTAAGGTTGGCAGTAGTGCAGTTGGCACAGTGCAGGAGTTAGAAGTAGCGCAAAAGATTCAGAGGGTCAGAATCAGCAATAGTCAGATTCCAACATTCATTGTATTATGCTAAACACAGTTAAGTTCAACTAATTTTGGATGTTTTTGAGTTGCTTCTCTCAGGAACTAAGTTGTAGTACGGATACAGTGTTAGCAGTGGCAGTGCTAGCAACATATCATATGCAGCGTTTGAGAGGGAGCTGTAGTACAGATGCAGCAGTAGCAGTGGTTGTGTCATGGGAAGCAATACAGTGGTAGCAACAACATAGTGTTGGTGGTAGCAACAACACGGAAAGGAGGTCCTTCAAAAATAGAGTAGCATGTAGGTGGACATTGTTGCTAGAGCACTTTCCTCGCTAATATGGAGTGTCAGTTTCTGGTACCATCGAAAGTGATATAAGCTTCAAAATTGGTGGAGAGGTTAAGGCACATGAGTTATAAATAACCCAGAAACCATTTGGTGAAATTCCACCCGGATTGTATTTTATTAACATAATTAATATTTTTAATGGAGTTCCTAAGTCTAAACTGAGGGAAATTAAAATATTAATTGGTATTAATCAAAATATGGGTGAGAATGATCTAGAAGGAAGATCAAGTCATGTTTTAATCTTAGACGTTGATTAGAGACTTAATCTTAGTTGTTGAAGACTCAATAGGAAAAGTATAAAATGGAGGGTTGGGGTTCATTTAGAAACACACACAAAGAGACTGAGGAAATTGATTTTCTAAGGTAAGAAGTTCTCAGGAGGAAAATTGATTGGGGAGATCTTGCATCTGAAGGGTAGTGAGAATCTGGGAGAAGGACCTTCCAGAGAATACTGATAGAGAGGCGGAGAGATCTTGCACAAAGGTAATGCAGTATCCAGGAGAGCTGATGTAGAAATGTTGTTTATCCCGCAACATCCAGAACTGTCGGGAACTACTAGGAGAGTTGACACAGAGTCAACGTAGTAGTCAGGAGAGCTGACGTAGAAAAGTTTTATGTCACGCAGAATCGAGAACTGTTGGAACTGTTGGGAACTGTCGAAACAACCGGGAGAGCTGACGTAGAGGGCAGAGAAGGTGACTCAAGGCTGACACAGAGCCAATGCTGAAATAGCCAAGGTCAGCTCGTCTTGTGTTGGATTAGCAATAATTCTACCAGGTGAAGTGAGGTAAAACTCACTCAGATTTTCCGCCAGTATTTTCTTTGTAAAGGATTGCTAGATGAGCATCCTAGATTTGTATCCAGATATTTCTTGTGCATAATAATAAACCCTTAGAACTGCTGCACCGGTTTTCCCACATTGGGTTTTTTCCAGGGACTATTGTGTCCAAAAATAAGTGTGTCATATGTATATTGTTCTTTGCTTTGTTTTCTGTTTCATGAGATCAAATTTAATTAGTGTATGCTACAGAAGTAATTTTCTTCAGTATTCAGAAGAATAACTTGATGAATGTCATTCAAAGATCAAGTAGGTGAAGTAGATTTAGATTTGCTGCAGTAGGGGTTCCTTCGAGTCTAGGAATTTTCACAATTCATCCCATGGTACCCCCATATAACTATCAAATCTTACTAAAACATATGTGGGTGGTTTTGGGGGTGAAATTCCAAGGTTATACACAATTTTTTCTACAACTCCAAGATCTCAATCTACAAGTTTTACATCAATCTATGTGTTTGATTGTGCTGAGAGGTGTTCTACAACCCAGTATGGAGGATATGTTCACGTTAAATCATTAGATTTAAAATTAAATTACAAAAAAAAGAATATTAATAATAATTTTGTCTAAATTAAAGATAAAGACATATTAGAAATGTTAATGTGGGCTCAATTATGTAGATGTTTACTGTAGATTCAATAGCTTATGTGATATGCTAAAACATAAGACAAGAATCTACTCTACTCATCAGCGAAAACCAAAATTGATTGATGAAAATAATAAGCAGAAAAGGAAGAATTTCAATCTCACATAACACAATATTTCTCTGGGGAAAGCAAGTGCTAAAAAACCCAACTATATATATTGTATTAACCAGAAGATCGGAGAAGAAATACAATGTTTGTTCGTCCTGAACAATTCCTACACAAGTACAATCTATCTCTCTGCTTCACAAACCAACTCAAACCAACACTTAGCCAATTTTGTTGCCTGCCAAGCCCCTACTTCCTTGCGCAATTCCTAAGAGAATTAGCCCGTATTTAATTGGGAAATCCACTCTCCATAATTGTGCAATCCATACATAGGCCGTCAACTGATTGCATGCACTATCTGGTACAACTTGGAAAATTATACAATTGATAGTACACTGTCCCTTAACTCTAATCTCAACTTGGTCTTCCTCTAAATTAACATGCATGAGTTATTTATGAGTGAATCTTCAGTTAAGTGGTGTGGCACTAAGGATGCATTGGTGCACTTCCCCTCTACTAGACTCCTAATAGTTCCTCCAACAGTTAGAACTAGTTTAACTGACTATAACCTAGTTAGACTGAGTTATCTACTTACAACTCAACAGAACTCAACTTGGGCCCATAAAATTTAGGGGCACTCTACATGACTCTAGATAGGCTTCCAACTCGAATTTCCTAAGCCAATTAAGTCAATTTAACTTAATTAACTATTACAAGTTGCTATGAGAATAGAATTTTGATTTAATTCACAATTTAATTCAAGGAAAAATTAAATTGGAATTTCTAGATGCTATTTTTAGCATTTCTTGTTGATATTTTCAACACTCCCTCTCAATAAGAAACGAATTCAACTCTATCCTGATCCGGTACCTTTGGAATGTTCTGCGTGCAACACTTCTCTCTAGTGTTGCTGCTACTGCAGACTAAAAAAAAAAAAAAATCCAAACCTAAATCAGTATGATGCATCTGTCACTAGAGTCTTTGATTGCTACTAGCTCCTGCACTGTTTACTGAAAACTCTGCACTTATACTGCCTTTGTACTACTGCCAACTCTGCTATGCACTCCCTAGTATCTGATTGTTGCTAATCTCTACCTTTATCACTCTGACATCTGACTGCATCAACCACCACTGATCCATCTTGCTACTATGTATTGTGGGCTCCTGTAGCAAGGTAATGATCCATGAGACAAAACCTCTCAATGGACCCTGCCCAAATTTCTGCACTTTTGGGACTATTACTTCACATCGCCCCACCTTGCTCCTGGAGGTATTGATATAGGTGGATATTGGTGGATACCCTCCTAGTCCAACTAGACCCCCCAATCAGTTTCATTTGTTTCCTTGTTCATTTCATCATTTACTATTTTTAGCAGTTTTTCGGGTCCTGAACATTCGGAGTAGTTTTGACCCCCTAAATGGCGTTTTTTTGGGGTCCATAGTAGGCCCATAGCAATTGGAAGGGGCCTACAACGAAACCTGTACTCGGCGAGAGCTTTCCAACAAGGTATTGTATGCGCCAAAAAGAGATAATATGACCAATTTACGACCCTAGGAAGTTGGCTGCCCAACTAACCCCAACAGGGCCCACAAACTCCTGGTGTTACATCTCCCGGGGTTAGGGTTTTGGTTGTTTATGGTTTTCTCATGTTTTCCAATAGTAAATAGGCCCTTGAGCCTCATTGTAACACAGTTCAGAGGCATGTAACTGCCACATCTATTCTCAGAGATAAGCTACCATCGCCCGAGCTAGTCTTATTTCCATTTTGTTTGTAAGCATATTTCAGTATTTGATATTAATGAAATGAAGTGTTATTTCTTTTGCATCTCTATATTTATGGTTATATAAGTAATTTGTTGTGTTCCTATTTAAATCCAGATCAATGGTATCAGAGCGGTCTGCTCTTTCTCTGTTTTTCTTTTCATGTCCCCAACAAGGTCGAGATATAAGGAGTTAGGGCTTGAACTGGTCGAACCTTTGTAAGAACAACTTCACAAATCCCGACGACCTCCTATGGGGGAAGAAAAGAAAGATGAGGGGGTAGGAGAGCCTATCAAAATCTTACTCGAAGAAGCCCTCGAGCGACAGAAGAACACGATGATGGACAACTTTGCCCAGATCCTTCAACGGCTACCAAGGGGCAACGCATCTACTTCCAACAGCTACTTTGGAAGCACCACAACCCTTTAAGGTAAAAGTTCACTTTGCCATTCCCATATTTGAGGGTCAGATAGATGCAGACGCAGTAGATAAATGGTTAAATATGCTAGAATGATATTTTCCTATTCATGATTTTTCTAGTCGGGAAAAGATCACTTTTGCACTTCTCAAAGTCGCCCCCCATGTCAAAGACTAGTGGGAAACATACTGTGAGCAAAAGGATGAGAGGGAACCCTCACTATTTTCAGCCGCACCCACTTGGAATTCATTCTGCGACGCCATAAAGGAGTTGTACTACCCTGTCGAGAGCTATGAGGATAAAAGCATAAAGTGGGCCACACTACAACAGGGAAGGGACCAAGACGTGTTAGAGTTTATCAATATTTTTAATACCCTTCGCACTAAGTTGAGTATCAAGGATTTTGAGAGGAGTTTGATACTCAAATATCATGACTGCTTACACATAGCGTACCAATACATTGTCAATATTGAGTAGAAGTTTAAACAGAAAAAGCAAGACTTTGGAATTGCAAATTCGAAGCAAGGGAAAGGCGCCCCCAAATTGTAGGGCGAAGGACTGAACCAAGGCAGGGTGACCTAGGATAAACCATTGAAGCCACAAGAAAGGAATAAGACCACGAAGTCAAAGAAGGACATAGGAAAGTGGCGTGATTTCCATAAGAACCCCACTCACAACACAAGTGAGTGTCGGGCCAAGTAGTCATTGGTGAACGAATTGAAGGCTTCAGAATCATATGCATGTTCTGACTCTGAGTCAGAACCCAACAAGAGGAATGAGAAAGGGAAACAGATTGTTGATGCGGAGCCCAATACCAATGTTTCCACCGCCAAGATTCAAAAGAATGAGCCTGAAGATCCAAAGGAGGGGGAGCATCTCTTCCACTCATAGATGTGGGTGAAGGGTTCGCCACTGCAATTCATTGTCGATAGTGGGAGCCAAAATAACCTCATTTCAGTAGAGGTCGTGAAGCGGATGGGCCTACCGACTGCACCACACCTACAGTCATACAGTATCGGGTGGCTTCACCAAGGATGAGATCTCCGAGTCAACTAAAAGTGTCGCCTTCCATACAACATCAAGCCCTTCACAAATGAGGTATTGTGTGATGTTTCTCCTCTTAACGTTTGAGACGTATTATTAGGAAAACCATACTTATGGAAGCGTATGTTGTATATGAGTCTAGACCTCGCTCTATGATTATTTCTTTGGGTAATACGTTATACAAAATACCGAAGGTAGCCCTGCCTACGTCCACCTCTTAGATCTCTGCTAAGAAATGCAGTGAGAACATCTTCCAAACTAGGAAATAAATTTTCTTTCTGGTTCGCTCTCAAAGTAAGGGGAAGATCATAGCCACATCCATGGCCCTTGAGAAGGGTTCCTCTATGCAGCAGAAGCAGGTGGATATGGTCATGAAAAAATACAGGGACATCTTCTCCTCACCCATAGGGGTACTGTTGCACTGTCAGGTCAAGCATTTGTTCGATCTGATTCTCGGAGCACCTCTACCCAACGAGACAATATATCGTCGCTCCATTGTGGAAAATTCAAAGTACAAGCAATGACATGATCAACATCAGGTGTCACACAAGTTTCAGGTGGGTGACAAAGTTTGATTGCATTTGCAGAAAGAACGTCTTGCCAGAGTGCATTGGAAGCTCAGACCACTCTGATATGGTCCTTACACCATTACCAAAGATGTGGGAGACAATGCTTTGGAGTACAACATTCCCCCATTCCTTGGCTTGTGATGAGCCTCATAATTGAGTAATTATATGGGCTTTAATTAGCCTTAATTCACCTCCTAAGCTTACTTAAACCAACTATTCTCACAACTACTTGCATACTCTTGATTATATTTTCTTTATGAGATGAGTTAGAGTTGGATATTTTGCTTTGTGGTCTAATGTGCATGAAATTCAGGAATAAAAGACAAAAGCAAGGAAAATGCAGGGATAAAAGGTAAAAGCAAGGAACTATGGTAAAAGACCTTGGTAAAAACTTAGATGGGACAAGGGAGAGGAATTATAGGAGCTAAATCCTCCTCATTTACTGCCCCTCCATTCAAATATCCCCCCATCAGCTGAAAGTACAAACAGCCAAATCAGGAGTACTACAAGGCATCTAAGCAAGTGAAGTTGCAAACAACCAAATCAGGTGTACCAGAAGACAACCAACCAAGTTAAAGTACGAGTTTTATCTTGAGTTGGGAGCCAAGCCTCCCTATTAGAAGGCAACTGAGCTAGTGAAAGTGAAAGCACAAGTTTATCATTAAGTTGGGAGTTATACCTCCCTAATTTTGAGGGAAGTCGTTGGAGAGTTCAGATGTATAAATAGAGAGGCTTAGGACCTCAGTTTTTTTAGTTAGTCACAAGTAGTCAGTTACCAAGAGTTAGTAAGAATTCGAACTTTTAACTGTAGAACTAGACCTGTAACAATTCTTGATGTACTGCAATGTTTTTATAATGAAGATGAGTTTTGTTTTGAGCCAGCACTGAGTTAACTTAGAGGGCTGAAGCTCTTGGGTTCCCTAGCAACCAAAGCTCCTCTTTATTTTGTTGTTAATTAGCATAAATTTCTATTCATTTGTTGAAGTAGTTCATTTCCATCACAATAGTAGCATAGATGCATGGTTTGATTGTTCATTTGTTCAAGTAAATGCATTTTCATTACAGTAAGTTAACATAGATTTATGGATTTCCTGTTCATTCACTGAAGTAGCTTCCTGTTTTATATTAATTTGTTTAAGGAGTTGCAGTCTCATTACAGTAGTGCAGAGTAGATTCTGTGATTCAGTCTGATTCCATTTATACTCTCATTCAACCAGTAGGTTGGTAAAGAAAAGATCCACAAGGTTGCTCACAGGTGTCTCGGCCTCACCTCCTCCCTCTGGGAAAATGATGTGAGGAAGAAACCCTGTAGCAACCCCAAAAACATAGGGTTTTGGTTTTCACAGGGAGTTTTTTCTTTAACACAGTCACTGAGCTCATTTCATATCACTATATTCCTTTAATGGTCATCTACTCCTTCGCTCTCTTCTCGTCATTTGATCTCCCTCACATCCTTGTCATTCTCCTTCAGCATGAAAACCTAAGCGGAAGCTGTTAATCCACGTTCAAACGATTTTTAACCACAGATCGTCTCACACAAAAAAACTGACCAATCACCACCCAAATTCACTTTTAGCGTTTGACTTTGTGCACTTTAAATCCCAGTTGTTGATCTTCCTTGTCAAATATGATGGCTATCGCACACCCGCTCACCAACTCGCTCGGTCAAATCTCCACCATAGATCTTCCTTGCCAAATCTGACGACCTTCGTGCGATGTTGCGTAGATTTCTGTGTGACCGTTATTCGCTCGAGGGCACGCGAAATGAGTGGTTTCCCTATGTTACGTGTCGCTCGGAGAGGCTAATCATGTAAAATTTTAGGAAACCACTTATAGCTTTGAGGGCGCATGATATACTGCTTACCACCCTCTAAACCCGCTCCCCCATTTATGCACGTTCCTTTAATCGCTTCCATCTCCACCGTCGATCTGTCTCTTGATCTGACAGCTAGTGCATCACCCGATCACTTTATCGCCTTAAATTCCCACCGTTGATTTTCCTCATCTGATCTGATGACTGTCGCTTCACTCGATCACCAACTGGCTTGGTCGATCCCCGCCATCCATTTGTTGATTGATTTCTACCCATCCATATTTTGACTTCACCTCCGCGACATAATCTCAACCATCCATCCTGTTGGTTAACCTTGTTCACCCATCTACCTATGTACCCTCCCGCAATCCAATCTTAGTCCTTCAAATGCCTTTGACCCACCTGATCCAACGGTTCTTATGCGTTGTTGCTCCCTCACCTCCTCCTTTGATCAATTTTGATCTCCGACTATTTTTCTGCTTAAAACCAGACTTAGCTTAGTTTCCTTTACTTGCACCTTTGGATAATTTTATTCTCTTTTACTTCTACAACTTAGATAGTTAGCATTAGATTAGCGTTGTTTAGCAATTCTGCTTAGTCTAGCTATTTCCATGGTTAATTAGGTTATGGTGTGATTTAGGATTGCATGTTGTTTTCTTCACTTTTGCAGTAGAGTAGCTATCCCTTAGAATATATTTGCTCTCCTTCCATCAAATTCAAGCTTCTTTTGACCCTATAAAAGTTTGGATTGGAACCCTTGGGGTCTCTTGCTAGATGAGCAGTGACAGCAGGCAGTACCTTCACTTCTACTTGTGTATATAACACAATCACCTCCAAGTTTGTACGAATCCCGGGTTGATAAGTAAAACTGGTAGCCCTAGAAGTTTCAGCATCCTTGCTGCAATACTTAGGCTCATCACTTCTTTTTGGTGTCGTTGCTGGGGAGGTGTTAGAGTAGAGTGATTACTGCTCCTTCTTCTATTTCTAGTCTCTAACTTTATTTTCTTCTACTTCTAGTCTTCAATTTTCTTCCATTAGTTTATTTATGCAGAAGTAATCTAGTTTCTTTCTTTCATTTGTCACTTATTTGCTTTCCTTTCTATTTTGTAAGTATAATTTCAATTCAGTAAGTAGTTTCCTTCTTATTTGTAGTTTTTCATTCAATTGAGCAATTTCATTCTACAAGTAGTTTTCTTTCTGTCAGTAGTCTTTCATTCAACAATTTCAATTCAATAGGTAGTTTCCTTTTTATTAGTGGGTTTCATTCAATCAACAATTTCCTTTATGCATAGTACTTTCCAGCTTTAAAGAAAAATCTTACAAAAAACCAAAACATTTCCTTTCATGCCTCGTAGGAATAGGGATAATTCAGGAAAATTATTGCCAAATACCCCCACTACATCCAACAACCAACCTTTTCTCTTCTTTGGGTGACTGTGCATTGGAGCAACCTTTAGATGAGCAACCTGACATATTTGAAGAACCTATAGGGGAAGAAGAAGAGGAAGAACCCATTCCTACTAAACCAATGGTTGAAAACCAAGATGACAAAGGAAATAGAGAGAGAATTGAGAGTGCCTTCCCCATTAGAGAAACCAATGGGGACATTAAAATAAAGAATATAAGCCCCTCTGCTCTACCTCATTCCCATGGCTTGACCACAGAGGGCCCTGACACTTTCCTGTTTGAGTTTGTTGTTATATGCCAAACCTATGACTATACAGAGGATGAGCAAAAGTTAAAACTATTTCCATCTACCCTCAAAGATGCAACAATGTGTTGGTTCATGGGTTTACCTGAAGATAGCATCATAACTTGGGCTCAGATGCAACAGGCCTTTAACAACAAATATAGGGACTACTGTAGGTCAAAAGACACTAAGGAAGAGATTTTTAGAATGACCATAGGCCAGGATGAATCCTTTGAAGACTATGAAGAAAGATTTCAACTCAGTTACAAAAGGGCCAGGTGCACACTTGACCCTGAGTCAATGAAGCTGGTCCTGCTTAAAGGAGTAAGGGAGGATATCCTAGATACCTTGCATTTGTTAGCAGGAGGAGATATCTACCAACTACCCTGTGAGGATATCAAGACTGTCTTTAGAAACCATTCTAGGGCAACCAGGAAAAAGGGTAGGAGTAGTCAACCTATGGCTAGTACATCATCTTCCAACTCATCCATCAAGGGTGAAATTGGAAATATGTTGGAGGAATTCAAAAGTGAGATGCTACAAACCCTTGCCTTACAATTGGATTCCATTAATATCAAAAGGAAGCAAGAGGAAGCAGAGAGAGCCTTGGCCATCTTTTGTCCTAGATGCAACAAGAGGCATCCTAGGAATGAATGCACATTGAACTGTATTGAGATTTGCTCAGTCTGTGAAGAAAACAACTCCACAGACAAGTGCCCTTCTTTACCTGGACTCAAAGTTGTATATCAAAGAGTTGAAGGGGTCACTGAGAAGCTTTGCTACATCAACCAAAGGAGACCTCCTGGGCCTAGACCATACCAACAGGCTATGCAAGGATCATCCCATGCATATTACAACCCCAACCAAACAACAACTATACCTTCTTGGGGACCCCCTGCCCAACCTTCCTAGTCTACATCCCCTCCTTGCTCATATTGACCTTAGTATCATTCCTAGCCAGCCAGCCAGTCATTTCAACCTTACAATCAGCCACAACATCAGTGGAATACCCCACCCCAGGGTTGGAGGCCCTAATTCAACAATGATCCAGCTCTATTGCCTCCATCACCTATCCAACCGCAACTCCTGCACTCTGCTCCACCTAGGCAACCCCATATGTCTGCTCAGCCAAGTCCAAACCCAAACAATAGGTAGGCTCAACAAACATACGACAGAGAGACATCATACCCAGCTTATGTTGTTGAAATCTAGGAGATCAACCTAAGATTTGGGAGAATTCTCCTAGATAACCAACCTCCCACTCCACATAAGGAGGTTGAGGAAGAAATAGAGGAAAGCAACCTTAAAGTAAATCCACCCTTTCCTGAAAGATTAGCCCAACCACTCTATCCTACCATAGAAGAAACCGAACTTCTGGGAGAATTGAAAAACCTATGTGTAAAAATTTCCCTTCTCCAGGCAATCAAAGATGTTCCTATTTACAATAAATTGATTAAGGAGAAGTGCTTTAAGCATCCAGGAAGAAGAAAAAGGTATTCCCCTACCATTAATGTCATTCGACAATTATCTGACTTAATGCTGGGGTAGGCAATATGTCCAAAATACTTAGACCCTGGAAGCCCTGTAGTTGATGTGCACATCAATGGCACCATTGTCCCACACACTTTGACTGATCTTGGGGCTGCCATTAATGTGATGACCAAGGACACCATGCTCAAGCTTAACCTCCAAGGGTCATTAAGGAAGACCACAACAGTGCTGCAGCTTGCAGACCGCTCCACAGTCACCGTTGAGGGAGTTGTGGAGGATCTGATGGTCTCCATTGATTCCTGGGAGTACCCTGCAAATTTCCTAGTTCTATAGCCTAAGGCTAAGCTTAATGGTTACCCTCTCATCCTTGGGAGGCCATGGTTGGCCACAAATGATGCCTACATTAGCTGTAGAGCTGGGAATATGCCCATCAAGAATGGGCATATGTCCAAACAATTAGTCCTATACCCTCCTGCTCAACGCTCCCTAGAACATGATTTACCTTTACGGTTGGAGGAGGAGGAAGAAGATGAGCTTTATTTTGCCCAACTTTATACTTTGGAAACCATCATAGGAGGAGGAAAACAAGATGAGGATGATTTAATTGAACACCTGCTCCAAAGTCCAACTCCTAGCTCATTACCATTAGAAGAAGAAGTAAAGGAAACACTGAACAATCATCAAATTGACTTATGCTTGGCCGATTCCAACCCAATCCGAGTCAAAACCATAGAATTTGGCCCAGAGAAAACCTTGAAGACTAATCCATCTCTTTCTACTTTAGAAGAGGAACAACTATGCAATTTGTTGAGAGAGAACCTAGAAGTCTTTGCTTGGAGCTACAAGGAAATGAAGGGAGTACAACCCTCAGTGTGTACTCACCACATATACATCAAGGAGGGTTGTAAGGTAGTCAGGCAACCACAAAGAAGGATGAATCTAGCCCTCAAAGACATAGTCAAAGAAGAACTGCAAAAATTGTTAGATGCAGGGTTCATTTACCCTATCTCTGACAGTGAGTGAGTCTCTCCTTTAGTGTTAGTTCCCAAGAAAAATGGGAAGTGGAGGATTTGTGTTGATTATAGGGAGATGAACAAAGCCACAAAGAAGGATAATTTTCGCTTACCCTTCATTGACTAAGTGCTAGATGTCCTTGCAGGGAAGAAGGTCTTTTCTTTCCTAGATGGATTCAGTGGGTACAACCAGATCCAAATCTGCCCAGAAGACTAGGATAAGACCACATTCACCTGTCCTTGGGGTACTTTTGCTTAGAGGGTCCTTTCTTTTGGCTTGTACAATGCTCCTGCCACTTTCCAAAGAGTGGTCTTGAGTATTTTTGCTGAATTATTTCATGACATTGTGGAGAGCTATATGGATGATTTTACACCTTATGACTATGATTTCCAAGAAGCCCTGACTAACCTAGGAAAAGTATTATGAAAATGCATTGAGATGAACCTATCTCTCAGTCCAGAAAAATGTGAATTCTTAATGACTGAAGGGATTGTGCTAAGTCATTCCATATCTCAGCAAGGACTATAGGTGGACCCAAACAAAATAGAAATCATTCAAAGGGTCCCTCCTCCACAAAAGCAGGGAGACGTTAGGAGTTTCTTAGGGCTAGCTGGATACTATAGAAGGTTCATAATGGACTTCAGCAAGTTAGCCTCTCCTTTGTTTGGATTATTGACCAAAGATTCTAAATTTATATGGTCAAAGAGTTGTTAAGAGGCCCTAGACATTCTAAAAGGTAAGTTAACTACTACACCAATCCTTAGAGGCCCAAACTTGGCCCTCCCTTTCCATATCCATGTTGATGCCTCACATAAAGCCATATGAGCAGCCTTAGGTCAAGAGAGGAGAAATTGCCATATGCCATCTATTTTACCAGTAAAAGGCTGTCAAGGCTGAGTTAAATTATATTGTGACCGAAAAAGAACTCCTGGCTATTATGCATTCATTGAACAAGTTTAGGCATTGCATTACAGGCTATCAGACATTTGTGCATACTGATCATGCTGCAATTAAATATTTAATGAACAAACCAGATGCAAATGCTAGAATCATGAGATGGTTACTTTTATTGCAACAGTTTGATCTAACTATTGTGGATAAGCCTGGTAAGGAGAATGTTGTTGCTGACTTTCTGTCCATAATGAATCTGCCTGTAGGTGAAGAAGGAATGGTGGATGATCAGTTACCATATGAGCATTTGTTTGCTATTTCAGTGCTCTCCCCATGGTTTTCTGATATAGAAAACTATTTGGTGTCAGCACAATTCCCACCAAACCTGCCCTCCATAGAAAAGAACAAGATAATCAGGAAAAGTGCCCCCTTCACCTGGATTGGGGGAAATCTGTTCAAACTTGGCCTAGATCAAATCTTAAGAAGGTGTGTAAGGGAAGAGGAATTCTTTGACATCCTTCTAACCTGTCAGGATGGGCCTTGTGGAGGTCACTTTGCAGCAAAGGGGACAACGTTTAAAGTGCTGCAAGCAGGCTATTATTGGCCTACTCTTCATTAGGATGTGAAGAAGTATGTTAGTCAGTGTGATCGATGCCAGAGGATTGGAAAGTCGACTCTAAGAGATGAAATGCCCCTACAACCTCAAGTGAATTTCGAGCCATTTGACAAGTGGGGCATGGACTTCATTGGGCTTATCAACCCTCCTTCAAAGCAAAAACAACACAACATTGTGTGCATTGATTATTTGACTAAGTGGGCTGAAACCAAAGCAATCAAGGCAACAACAAAAGAAAAGGTGGTTGAGTTCCTAAGGGAGAATATATTCTACAAATTTGGGTACCCTAGAGAACTAGTCACAGACCAAGATAGCCAGTTCACGTCCAGCATGATTGAAGAACTGCTCAAGCATCACAAAATCAAGCATAGGACCTCCACTCCTTATCATCCACAAGCTAATGGGCAAGTGGAGGTGACCAACAGAGCATTGGAAAACATCCTAACCAAGGTAGTGAATAGCAACAGGAAGGATTGGGCAGAGAGACTAGTCGAGGCCAGTTCGGCCTATAATACAACATGGAAGACCACCACTGAGTTTACACCTTATGAGCTGGTCTATGGGAAAAAGGCTTTGCTATCCATTGAATTTGTATATAACGCATTGAGGATGGCAGCCCAACTAGATTTGGATCTCAACCATGCACAGAGAGAGAGTGTTCCATTTGAATGGCTTGGATGAATTCATAATGTAGGCCCTCCTTCATACAGAGATAATTCATCTTCAGAGGAAGATCTGGCATGACAAGCATATTAAGGAGAAGCTATTTCAAGAAGGAGACTGGGAATTATTATATGATTCAAGGTACAAAAACTTCAAGGGCAAGCTAAGGACCAGATGGCTCGGACCATATGTGGTGGAAAGATGCCATGACAATGGTTCAGTGCGAATCAGAACTATAGATGAAGAAGCCATTCTATTACTAGTTAGTGGACATAGATTGAAAATGTACAAGAGGCCTTTATCTAAACAAGAGTTCATTGACAACATCAATAAGACAACGTTGATGGTGGGGCAAGTTTTAGCTCCTCCCTCATGAAGTCACTGAAAAATAAAGAAAACAAAATAAGGATTCAGGTGAAAACCTCCAGGAGGTGCCTGAGTCCCATCTTTGGGTTGAAAACCTCCATGAGGCAGCCCAAGGATGAGAAAAATGGAAAGGATAAGAAGATCCCTAGGTGAAAACCTTCCTTGAGGTGCCCAGGGCAATAGGGTGAAAACCTCTCTGAGGCAGCCTAGGTGTTTTAAAAAAATAAAAAAAAATAAAAAATTATATAATAATAAAAGAACAAAACATAATTGTTATTTGTAGGTGGATGAGAAAGACAAGCAGGGAGCAAAGATAAGATCCAAAGGAAACCCTTCCTCACATATATGCATCTCCTCCACTCCTTACCATGCATCCCTTCATCAATTCCATTTTTTTCCACTTCATTTCTTCAATTCAGGAGAAGATTGTGTTTTCTATGAAATCACCTCATCCATTACCATCATCCCTGCATCCACATACACTCCTACTCCCTTTGTACATTCAACAACATCAAATCTACAGTCACAGACACCATCAGCAGACAACAGAAGAGGAAGATAGACACCATTAGCAGACAACAGAGGAGGAAGAAGAATGACCATCAAAAGCACCTCTGATCTTTGACAATTGTAGTGTGGCATTAAGGCCACAGGTAAGTATCCTGCTCATCACTCATATGCATCATTTGATCAAAAGTTGTAAAGGTTAAGAGGTAGTTGGTTTGTAAGTAAAAAGTTGGCCAGTTTCCTCTAAAAATATAGTGGATTACATGCATAAGAAACTTTGTTTTCTCAAGATTTTGCTCATTTCCTCTTCAAGCCTCACAAGAAATATGCTCATCAAGTATATCTCATGTGAGGGTAGATACAATATGTTTATGACTAGCACTTTAGAATGCTTGAAGAGTTAATATTGGGGTAAAAACACCAGTTCATCAAGGCCTCAACATACCAAATTTTCTAATGCAATCACTCATGGATTCCATCAGCAAAGAAAAGAAAGGAAGTTCCCAATAGTTAGTTCACCATGGGTTGGTCAGAATCCTCATTGAGGATGCCCTCCAACATGGACAGTCTTCAATGACTTACGAATAGAGGATGACATCAGAACCTTCATCTATGGTGTTAGTCTTTCTGTCAATGAGGAGGAGGCAAAACAAGCATAAGAAGATACAGAGCTAGATAGGGATGAGGTGGATGAGGAAGAAACTAATACAGAGGGACATGATGAAGAAGACACTAATACAAAGGAACATGATGTTGAAACAGAAGAGAAAGAAGGCATTGAAACCAAAAAGAAAAAAGAGAAGCAAGAAACAAAAGAGCTAAGTGGCTTCAGGGACAAAGAAGTAGTTGAACAATCAAATCCCATGGCCCTAATCTGCACCAATAATCTAATTGCAAATGATCCTGAACTGACACTTAGATATGTTGCTACCCAATAGCAAGCAATTTCACATTTTGAAGACATGTTTAGGCTGCTAAGAAATGATAATATACATGCGTGCATAAGGAGATAAAAAACATTGCCACATAGCTTGAAGATCAGAGAATATCAGTGGGAAGAAGTAGAATGGAAAGTAGGCTTCCATGAACAAGAAGAAGAGACCACAGCAGAAGCATAGGATGTTAGAGAGGCTACCAGAGCCACTAAGTTGCTTAGAGTATGAGCAACACTTTCAGTAGGGGGTGATGATGAGCCTCATCATTGGGTAATTATATGGGCCTTAATTGGCCTTAATTCACCTCCTAAGCTTAGTCAAACTAACTATTCTCACAACTGATTGCATACTCTTGATTATATTTTGTTTATGAGATGAGTTAGAGTTGGATATTTTGATTTGTGTTCTAATGTGCATCAAATGCAGGAATAAAAGACAAAAGCAAGGAAAATGCAGGGATAAAAGGTAAAAGCAAGGAACTATGGTAAAATACCTTGGTAAAAACTCGGATGGGACAAGGGAGAGGAATTTCAGGAGGTAAATCCTCCTCATTTACTGCCCCCCCCATTCGAATATCCCTCCATCAGTTGAAAGTACACATAGCCAAATCAGGAGTACTAGAAGGTGGCTAAGCAAGTGAAGGTGCAAACAACCAATTTAGGTGTACTAGAAGACAACCAAGCAAATGAAAGTACAAGTTTTATTTTGAGTTGGGAGCCAAGACTCCCTACTAGAAGGTACTTGAGCTAGTGAAAGTGAAAGCACAAGTTTACCATTAAGTTGGGCGCTATACCTCCCTGATTTTGAGGGAATTCGTTGGAGATGTCAGATGTATAAATAGAGAGGCTTAGGACCTCAGTTTTTTTAGTTAATCACCGGTAGTCAGTTACCAAGAGTTAGCAAGAATTCGAACTTTTGACTATAGAACTAGCCATGTAACAGTTCTTGATGTAATACAATGTTTTTATAATGAAGATGAGTTTTGTTCTGAGCCAGCACTGAGTTAACTTAGAGGGCTGAAGCTCTTGGGTTAGGGCCCGACCCTAGCAGCCAAAGCTCCTCTTTATTGTATTGTTAAGTAGCATAGGTTTCTGTTCATCTGTTGAAGTAGTTCATTTCCATTACAACAGTAGCATATATGCATGGTTTGATTGTTAATTTGTTCAAATAGATGCATTTTCATTATGGTAAGTCAACATAGATTTATGGCTTTCCTGTTCATTCATTGAAGTAGCTTCTTGTTTTCTGTTTATTTATTTAAGTAGTTGCAGTGTCATTAGAATAGTGCAGAGTAGATTAGCTGTGATTAAGTCTGATTCCATTTATGCTCTCATTCAACCAGTAGGTTGGCAAAGAAAAGATCCACAAGGTTGCTCACAGGTGTCTCGACCTCACCTCCTCCCTCTGGGACCATGACGTGAGGAAGAAACCCTACAGCGACCCCAAAAACACAGGGTTTTGGTTTTCATAGGGAGTTTGTTGTTTAACACAGTCACTAAGCTCATTTCATATCACTTTGTTCCTTTAATGGTCATCTTCTCCTTCGCTCTCTTCCCATCATTTGATCTCCCTCACATCCCTGTCATTCTCCTTCAGCATGAAAACCTGAGCAGAAGCTGTTAATCCATGTTAAAATAGTTTTAACCGCAGATCGCCTCACATAGCAAAATTGACCAATCACCTCCCGAACTCATTTTTAGCATTTGACTTTGTGCACATTAAATCCCAATTGTCGATCTGTCTTATTAGATTCGACGGTTATCGCACACTCGCTCACCAACCCTCTTGGTCAAATCTCCAACGTAGACCTGCTTTGCCAGATCAGATGGCCTTCACGTGATATCGCGTAGATTTCTGTCTGACTGTTATCTTCCCAAGGGCACGTGAAATGAGCGGTTTCCCTGTGCTACGTGTCTCCCAGGGAGGCTAATCATGTAAAATTATAGGAAACCACTTACAGCTTTGAGGGCACGTGATATACTTTGTGCCGCCCTTTAGACCCGCTCCCTCATTTCTGCACATTTCTTTAAGCGCTTCCATCTCCACCGTTGATCTGTCTCCTGATTTGATGACCATCGCATCACCCGAACACTTTATCGCCTTAAAATCCCACCGTCGATCTGCCTCATTTGATTCGACAGTTGTCGCTTCACCCGATCGCCAACTGGCTTGGCCGATCCACACTGTCCATTTGCCGATTGATTCCGCCCGTCCATCTTTTGACTTCACCTCCGTGACATAATCTCAACCGTCCACCCTATTGGTTAACCTTGTTCGCCCATCTACCTACGTACCCTCCTGCGATCCAATCTCAACCATTCAATTGCCTTTCACCCGCCTGATCCAATGATTCTTATGCACTGTTGCTCCCTCATGTCCTACTTTGATCAATTTTGATCTCCGACCGTTTTTCCACTTAAACCCAGACTTAGCTTAGTTTCCTTTACTTGCACCTTAGGATAATTTTATGCTCTTTTACTTCTACAACTTAGATAGTTAGCATTAGATTAGTGTTGTTTAACAATTCTACTTAGTCTAGTTATTTCCATGGTTAATTAGGTTATGGTGTGATTTAGGATTGCATGTTGTTTTCTTCACTTCTGCAGTAGATTAGCTCTCCCTTAGAATATATTTGCTCTCCTTCCATCAAAATCAAGCTTCTTCTGACCCTATAGAAGTCTAGCTTGGAACCCATGGGGTCTCTTGCCAGATGAGTGGTGACAACAGGTAGTGCCTTCACTTCTACTTGTGTATATAACAAAATCACCTCCAAGTTTGTAGGAACCTCAGGTTGATAAGTAAATATCGTAGCCCTAGGAGTTGTAGCATCCTTGCTGCAATACCTAGGCTCATTAGCTTGCACCCAGTGTTCAATGTGGACTACCTTCGACCTTGCTTCTCACCATCACTGGACACATCAGAGATTGCAGAACAGCTCACCAGGGACCAAGTTCAACATAAATTTCCTCACCTCATCGACGCTCTACACAGAAAGGGGATCATTTCTTCCTAAGGGTAGAGGAATGATCCAGGTGGATATTGGTGGCCACCTGCCTATTCCAACTAGACCCCCTAGTCAGTTTCATTTGTTTCCTTGTTCATTTCAGCATTTACTATTTTTCGCAGTTTTTCGGGTCCTGAACTTCTGAAGCAGTTTTGACGCCCTAAACATAATTTTTTTGGGGCCCACGGCAGGCTCGTATTTGTGGGAAGGGGCCTACAACTAAACTTGTAGTACTCAACGAACCTTTCCAATGAGGTATTGTTCGCACCAAACAGAGATAATATGACCAAGTTACGACCCTGGGAAGTTGGATGCCCAACTAACCCTAACAGGGCCCACAAACTCTTGGTGTTACATCTCATTGGGTGAGGGTTTTGGTTGTTTAGGGTTTTCTCATGTTTTCCAATAATAAATAGGTCCTTGAGCCTCATTATAACATAGTTCAGAGGCATGTAGCCACCACATCTCTTCTCAGAGATAAGCTACCATCGCTTGAGCTAGTCTTATTTCCATTCTGTTAGTAAGCATATTTCAGTATTTGATATTAATGAAATGAAGTGTTATTTGTACTGCATCTTTGTATTTATGGTTATATATGTAATTTGTTGCGTTCCTATTGAAATATGGATTAGGTATGGCTGCATGCACTCCCTCTGTCCACTTGGCTCGAAATTTCCCCCTATTGGAGGTCTCTGCTTGAGTGGATGTCTCCACTCAATCTCCTCTCTGCTTCTCTAATTAAAGCTGCTCCACAACTTTTTGAGGTTGCTTTTGAGGCTTCTTTTGGGGCTATATGTTGAACGATAATTCACTCTCCTTCTCAACCACCATATCTTTAACCTTTGCCTTACTCCTCAAGGCTTTGCATGCATCTTGTACCTCAAGGGCATATAGGTTCTTGACTCGCATATAAATCTGTTTCACCTGTCTCATGGTGATGTGTCTAAGGAAAACCTTTCCCTTACTAAAAATCGCACCATAGCCATGACATTCCAATACTGCAATGGAAACAAGATTCATCTTTAGTGCTGGAACATACATCACATCTGTGATTCTTAGAGGGGAGCCAAACTTCCTCTAAAAGGTAACTATACCAATGTCGATCACGTTATACCTCCTGTCATCTCCAAACTCTTTGTTCTACTTAAGGTCTTTCTCCTCAAAGTCACTGAAGAGACCCCTATACCTTGTCATATGGAATGAGGCACTGATGTCGAGATACCACACACTTCCATTATAGTGTTGTCCATGCATGCGATGAGAGTGAAATCAAGTTCGAATTGTGAAGCTAGAGCTTCACCTGCTGCTGCTACTACTGGCTCCTTCTTGCTTACTTTCTTCTATGGGAAATTCATGGCATAGTGCCTGTACTCGTGACAATGAAAACACTTGACTTTCAACAAGTCCTTCTTGTCACCCGCCTCGCCTTGGGACTTATCTCCCTTGGCTTTATTTTCTTTTCTCACTAATGCAAAGTCGTCTTCCACTTCTTTAGAAGAGGTCCCATATCCTGTGTTCCGCCCAATCTCTTCATGTACCAAATCCAACCACATCCGCTCCTAATTTGGTAGCTTCTCCCTCCCATTAACAGAGTCCTAGTAACTATGCCAACTCTTGGGAAGTCCTAGAAGAGCTAGGCTCACCATGTCGTCTTCGGTAACAATAATCCCAACACTTCCAAGCTCATCTTGACAATGGGTGAACTTGGTCAAGTACTTCGAAATTGAGTCGCCCTTCTCTCTCTTGATCTTTCTAAGTTTTTCCTTCAGTTCCAACTTCCTATGGTCACTACTATTTTGAAACAAGTTCGTCAATGCCTTCCACATTAAGTATGGAATGTCCTTACCTTGGAGACTTGAGATAATGTGGTCTCAAACTCTATCCATGATAATTCTTCTCTATTTTGCCACACTTTCTCCATTCATCCAGATCTTTAGCATCTAATGTAGGAGGCTTAGGAATGTCATGATTTATGACTTCCTTGAGGCAATTTTCTTCTAGCACTACCTCCATCCTGTCCTTCCAAGCCATGTAATTCAAGTTTCCCTCCAAGGCATACTCAAGTTGCAAACCGTAGAAACACATATTGCTACTCTGAAGTATGAACTTTCAAATTCGATTTTCACCTACACAACAAACTCGAATTCTTCTCTTGTATACTATCTTTAGCTCCAATACAATGTAGATTTTTATTGTAGATTCAACAACTTATGTGATATGATAAACATAAGACAAGAATCTACTCTACTCATCAAAGAAAACCAAAATTGATCGATGAAAACAATAAGTAGAAAAGGAATAATTTCAATTGCACATAACACAATATTTCTCAGGCGAAAGCAACTGCTAAAAACCACGACTATGTATATTGCATTAACCAAAATATTTGAGAAGAAAATACAATACTTGATTATCCTGAACAATTCCTACACAAGTACAATCTATCTCTCTGCTTCACAAACCAACTCAAGTAAACACTTAGGCAATTCTGTTACCTACCAAGCCCCTACTTCGTTGCACATTTATTGAGATAATTAGTCCGTATTTAATTGGGAAATCCACTCTCCTTAACTGCACAATCCATACATAGGCCCTCAATTGATTGCATGCACTATCTATACAACTTGGAAAATTATACCACTGATAATACACTATCCTTGAACCCTAATCTCAACTAGGACTTCCTTTAAACTGACATGCATGAGTTATTTATGAGTGGATCTTCAGTTAATTGATGTGGCACTGAGGATGCACTGGTGCAATTCCCCACTACTAGATTCCTACTAGTTCCTCCAATAATGATCTAGGTGGATATTGGTGGCCACATGCTAATTCCACTTGGATCCCCACTAGTGCTTCTTTCAGTTTTTCAATTTCCTTAATTATAGCACAATTTACTATTTTTAGCAGTTTTTTCGGGTCCTAAACTTTCGAAGCCATTTTGAGGCCCTAAACGACGTTTTTTTGGAAATCTACCGCTAGCAGTTTTCTTTCTAAAATTGTCTTTTCCGTCGTAGTCCTCAGAGAGATCTTTCCAACGGGCTATCATGCATGTCAAACAAAGATAATATGACCAATTCACGACCTCAGGAAGTTGGCTGTCCAACTCACCCCAACGGGGCCCACAAACTCTTGGTGTTACATCTCCTCAGGTTAGGGTTTTGGTTGTTTAGGGTTTTATCTTATTGTTCAATAATAAAAAGGCCCTTGAGCCTCATTTTAAGACAGTTCAGAGGCATGTAGTCGCCATATCTCTTCTCAGAGATAAGTTACCATCGCCCTAGCTGGTTTATTTTCATTCCTGTTTGTAAGCATATTTCAGTATTTTACATTAGTGAAATGAAGTCTTATTTCCGCTGCATCTCTGTGTTTATGGTTATCTCTATAATTTGTTGTGTTCATGTTTAAAAAACCAAAATTGATCGATGAAAACAATAAGTAGAAAAGGAAGAATTCCGATCGCACATAACACAATATTTCTCAAGGGAAAGCAACTGCTAAAAACCACGACTAGCTATATTGCATTAACCAAAATATTTGAGAAGAAAATACAATGCTTGATTGTCTTGAACAATTCCTACACAAGTAAAATCTATCTCTCTGCTTCACAAACCAACTCAAGTAAACACTTAGCCAATTCTGCTGCTTGCCAAGACCCTACTTCGTTGCGCATTCATTGAGATAATTAGCCCGTATTTAATTGGGAAATCCACTCTCCATAACTGCGCAATCCATACATAGGCCCTCAATTGATTGCATGCACTATCTATGAACTTGGAAAATTATAACACTGATAATACACTGTCCCTGAACTCTAATCTCAACTAGGACTTCCTCTAAACTGACATGCATGAGTTATTTATGAGTGGATCTTCAGTTAACTGGTATGGCACTGAGGATGCATTGGTGCAATTCCCACTACTAGACTCCTACTAGTTCCTCCAATAGTTAGAACTAGTTTAACTGACTATAACCTAGTTAGACAAAGTTATCTAATTACAACTCAAAAGAACTCAACCTGAGCCCCTAAAATTTAGGGATCACTCTACATGACTCTAGATAGACTTCCAACTCGAATTTCCTAAGCCAATTAAGTCAATTTAACTTAATTAACTATTACAAGTTGTTATGAGAATATAATTTCAATTTAATTCAAGGACAAATTAAATTGGAATTTCTAGATGTTATTTTTAACATTTCTTGTTGCTATTTTCAACAAATATATATATATATATATATATATAGATCAACAAACATTTGGAATCGAGGAATCTCTAGAATAACTATGGAATCTATGAAAGGGAGGATACCTTGAGGAAAACATTGAACTTAACATTTTCATGTATTTTAGTTATAGTTACTTAGGTGTTTATCCTTAAGTGTTTTTTTATTAAATTCTCCTCAACCTTGATTATTTATATTAAATAATCTTCTAGCAAATGATGCATAATCAAGTTGCATAATTATAGTTCGCTTATGGTAACTGTGTCTAGGGTTTTAATTTATTAGTTGGGATTAAGAGTTAGGATTTTAGAATTTTGGTTGGTTACCCTTCCTTAGAATTGAGCAACCTTTGAGTTTATTCTATATCACATCGAAAAAATAATATGTATGGGTAAAAAAAATCATCTACGAATCTAATCAACCCTTGGCATGTAAAATATACCCCGTGCATTATTCGATGTTTTTTAAGTTTAAGCTTCAACATCAATTGTTTACCGACAACTTCACTAACAAAGAGAAAATCCTTAATGCTTTGGTAAGTTTTATGTGGGATTTTGCAGACAAACACTTAGTGAATACTTTTGAGGCAAGGAGAATATTTCTCTCATCTACATTCTCAGTGCAGGATGGATTGTGATTACATATTGACATATCAATCTCCTATTATGTTGATTTAAGCCAATTGTGTGGACTACAACATTAATCACTTAAGTGGTTTCGTATCCTTTTACAAGTTTAGTCTGTGTAGGTCGAGAATTTTCCATGTATTTTTGGGAATAGAAAACCAAGGAAATAAATTAAAAATCATTCACACGATGGATACTTCTTTTGATTTATTAACAATATCATACATTCTATTGAAAATCTATTATTTAATTTATTCAAAGTTACCAACATATGATAGATTAATCTTAGACATATTATCGATAGTTAACCTATTTGGAGTTAAGCCATAGGTTAGAGTTGACTATTTAAAGTTAATATGTGACTGTTAGTAATACATTAGTCCAATATTAGTTAAATAGTGTAGGTCCATCCTATTCAGAGTTAATATATTAGGGTGTTCGATAGATTAGCAATTTAAACCTTGGGTGTTTGATTGTTCACCTTAGTCAACCTAAACTTCATGAAAGTGAAGCAAATTACAAAAGTAACAATTTGGAATTGAATATGCCCTTATTATTAAGTTATTATACATGCATTCCTTCCAAAAAAAACTAGAAATAATTACATACTTTTGCATTTGTAAACAATTATTTCATGAAACAAAGATTGTAAATATCTATATATTTTTAAATAATCATTTTAGAGAGAAAAATACCATACATGTATTCCATTGAAACATATTACTTTACGATGAAACGATTGCAAACATATTTTATTGAAGTATTATTAAAGAGATATTTACATGTTTAGAATGGAGGTGAAACCTTTAACCAACCAATGATAATGCTCAAAACCATAATAAGCTTTGTTTAAGAAACCTAGATTGTCCCATTGTAGTCAATTTTATTGCATGATGAAAAAACAACTACATGGAAACAAACAAGGAAGAAATGAAACCTAAGTTACTTCTTGCAATTGGAGCTTGAGTGATTCTTACATCAAACATACATACTAATGCAAGGCTGATAAAAGGTGCTCTTGGAGGTGTACAAAAATTTCTTGGAGGTGTACAAAAATTTGTTTATTACCATGGAATTTCACCCCAACAAGCGCCTAGATATATTCTAGTGAGATTTGATAGTTATATATGAGTACCATGGGATGAATCATCCCCTCAAACAATTCCTATTACATCTATTGAAATAGGCAATAGAAAATAGATTCCTTTGAAACTTGCTTGAGGTTTAACAATCTATAAGTCACATGGATTGGTGTTGGAGAAAGCTAATATTAATATTTGGGAACGAAGAGAGACAAGTTATGGCTCTCACTGCAATATCTTGAGTTAAATATTTGAATGGTCATATATTTCAACCTCCCTTTTCATATGATCGATATGAAAAGATGACAAAAGTAGTAGGTGTGACTATAAGAAAAGCAGAAAAAGAGAGATTGAGATTGATTACAATGTAAGCTATTTGTGATTTTGACTATATTATTATTATTTTCATTTCCATTTTTCAACATTGTAACATTGTAACCTTGTACTCAAATTTTTTATTTCATCATACCCATGAGGTGTAGAAAATTAGTTTGAGTGGGGTTTAGTCCCCACTACGTCTCAAGTTCAAACCTCATTGGGAGGGGTTGAGGATGGAAGCCACTTATGGGGGAATTAAACTACTTCAAGGGGTGGCCAAGCTTGACCAAGCTTTGAACAATCCTAATGATAGCATCCCACTAGTGGCTAGATCATTCTTCCATCCAACAAATGAGTTGGCCATGAACTAGGCTTAACCTAGTTACAAAAAATATATAATTATGTCATCATTTTTCATCATTTAAGTTATTAACACTCTATGTTCTCAACATTGTACCATTGGTAAGGCAGTCCACCCTTCTCTTCTATATGTCATGCATAATGGGCCTATATTGTATTAATTACTTATATTAAAATGATTACATTGATCTTAGACATATTTAACATCTTTAAATTGATCAGATTAATCATATGTTCAACAAATTATGTGTGGTCGTGCACAACTAAAATCAACCTCGATTCATCTTAACCTTAGATCTATAAAGTGTTGAGAGGGATCAAATCTCTCGAGGTGCAAACCTTTCCTCAAGTTTTACACGAAAAAAGAGGTTTGCTCCTCGAGAGATTTCATCCCTCTCAGTGCTTGTTAGATCTGGGATTAAGATGATTTTTCCCTTTGAGGCCATAGAGAAACACTTAAAGATAAACTCTTAAGTAACTATAACCAAAATAAATTCATGCCTAAAAATGTTAGGTTCATTGCTTTCCTCAAGGTATCCTTCCTTTCATAGATTCCTTGGTTATTTTGTAATTTCCCCAGTTCAAGTTATTTGTTCAGATTTTGATTTTTTATTTATTTTTATGCATGTGTGTGTCTTTAATTTTAACTGAGGCAACAATAAATATATGCTATATGTATTTTTAATTTTAGTTGAGCCGACATTTATTTTTTAAGCTATTTTAAATCTAACAATATAACATGTAACATCATCCCCATACTTAGATGTAGAGCGTCTCTAGGCATAATAAGTGCTTTTTGGATTTTGCATTACTTATTACTAGCCTTTGCTTTCATTAAATATTTTGCATAATATTTTAAAGTTTTACATTAATAAAATATGTTTTTATTATTATTTTAAAATTCATT